>JAJHUR010099326.1:1688-14285 GCA_027495735.1 Lutjanus campechanus | reverse complement strand
AAAAAAAATGGTATTTCAAAAATTGTTGAGTGGAGGTGAATAATGATTTATAATTTAATATTTTTAGTTGCAACCACTTCAAATCAGGTTCATGGCTCATTGTGAGCAATTTTTGAAATACAGAAATTGTGAGGTTTCTAAACCAAAAGTACATGATCTCTATCTAACAAATGATTATAGATCAGCAAAACTTAAGAAACTTAATTTAATGAGTTGACTGAACTCTATGAAGTACATTCATTCAACTCATCATTTCCAGTCAAAAGTCTCCAGGTAGAAGAACTACAAGTGTAAATAAATATTAGAAAATGTATGTTCATTTCACTTGAATGAATAAAACTTGTATATTTATGTTAAATCAAAGGGAAAAGGATTTTTTAAATGCCCTCTGACTTGCATACAAGTTTGACCTTGTGAATAACCTCTAAACCTGTCTAAAACGTGTGTCTCCCCATGATAAGGCATTTTTTGCGCCACTCTAACCAGCTAAAATCATCACTGATAAGAAATTTGATCTCTTTGGTGTCTTTGCTTCTTTTTCCTCAGCCTCGCTGTTATCACTTCTGACCTGTATGCAGCAATCTCGATGTCCAGAGCCATCTTGACATTCAGAAGGTCCTGGTACTCCTTCAGGTAGCGTGCCATTTCCTGTTTGGTGCCCCTCAGCTCATTCTCCAGCTCTCCGATGGTGTCCTAAAACAACAATAAAGTCAAGTTAAGGACATAAAACATGAAATGAAAACCATAAGTGATAGTTTATAAAGATCAATATCCCCAAATTCAATAGATCTGAATAATTAATAATGATAGAAGACACCTGCAGCCACTACTGACCTGCATGGCAGCGATCTCAGCACTCTGCTTCTCCTCCATCTCGTGCAGCTGTTTCTCCAGGGATTCATTGAGGCCTCTGCATGCATCGATCTCCAGCAGGCGGGTCTGGAGCTGGCGTCGGTACTCTCCTGCTTCATCCTTGGAGCTTCTTACGGCGTCGGTGTGCTGGGCCACGGTCTCAGTCATGGAACCCACCTTCCCTCTGAACCACTCCTCGGCTGCCTGCATGTTTCTCGCTGCCAGACGTTCATACTGGGACCGGATGTCCCTGAGGGCCCCGGAGAGGTCTGGAGTTGCGGCCTCGGACTCTACCGCCACCTGGACACCAAGCTGGACCTGGGCCTGGAGCTCAGCCACCTCACCCTCGTGAATCCTCTTGAGGAAGGCCAGCTCCTCCAGCAGAGTTTCGATGCTCTTCTCCAGCTCGGCCTTGGCTAAAGCAGCCTGGTCAGCCTCGCGGCGGGCCTCCATCAGCCTGCCCTCAGCCTCTTCACGAGCCAGCACCTCCTCATCATATCGACTCTGCAGGGCGCTCAGGGTTTGCTCCAGACGCTCCCTCTGTCCCAGGACAGCCTGCTGCTCAGCCCTGGCCTCGTCCACGGCCGCTCTCAGGGCCCGGGCCTCCTGCTCGTACAGCGCCCTCAGGCGGGATGGCTCGGTGTGCCTTTGCCTCAGCAGCAGCAGTTCTGCCTCCAGAGCTCGGTTCTGCTGCTCCAGTTCACGCACCCGCTCGATGAAGCCAGCGAAGCGGTCGTTGAGATCTTGCAGCTGGCTGCGCTCCTGGGTGCGCACCGCACGGAACTCAGAGCTGATCTGGGCCGCCTGGCTCAGCTCCAGCTCCAGGGAAGAAGAGGATTGTGAGGAGGAGGAGAGCAGCACCCGGCCGGGAGAGGTGTACTGCAGACGGGAAGAGGACAGCGGGGAAGCATGGGAGGAGTAGACAGAGTGGGTCCTCCCTCGGGTCACCACACGAGGGGGAGCCTCGACATAAAAGCGTCTGTATGACGTGGTGGAGTAGTAGGGGTCATATCCGATGCTACTCATGGTGGAGTGGTGAGGAGGACAGGCTGCTCTCCCTCTCCTCTTTGTGTATGTGTGTGTGTGAGGAGGTGTGTGAAGGGCTCAGGTTTAAGCCGAGACTGCTCGCTGCTGCAGTAGCCTGAGCTTTTATAGCAGGATGCTGAGCTCTGACGCAGGCGCTTTCCCCAAACTCTGACAATGCAGGCTCGATAGGCTTACACTGCAACGGCAAGAAGTGAGACAGAGAGGGAGCAGGGGAGAGTGTGGGAGGGAGATGAGTGAGGGCTAAAGACAGAGAAGAGAAAAGACAGGACAGAAGAAGTCGGAAAATTACATCTCAACAGATCCATTACTTCTGTTTATCTTGTCCTGACTTTGGCAGTTCAACGTAGAGTGCAACAAAAACACAAACACAAATAAAATGAGAAACATCATCATAGCTAACACAGAACCAAAACCTGAATTTGACCACAACAATACTGCCAAAAACTGTTATGATTTATTTAAGGAGTTCCATATATTACAGCATATAGAGGAAAAACATGGCTAAAACATTCTTGCTGTGCTAGCCTCACTGCAGGACAGAGAAGGAGAGGGAAGGTGGGGGTGGGGGTTGTCCTGATTTAACAATCGTGACACAGCATCTGTCCTCCTGGTGGAGAGCAGAACTACATGCCCGACCTCAAAAGACCTGCAGTGAGAAAATCCCACCCACCCAAACAGAAGGTAAGAGGTCACAATAAAGAGCAGGAAAATGTATGTCACTAAAATTGAATTATAATAATAATAAGAGGAGAATATGAAGATGAATACATTTTCTAAATTCTTGATCCATTAATAAACTTTGTAGTGTTTGCTATGAGACAGGTTCATTTGTAGTACATACATACCATGTCTGTTTTTCCCTTTTTCTTAATTATATTTACTATAAATGGTCAGCTTTGTTCTTCTCTTCTTCTGACTCTGCAAAAAGGAACTTATGGAAAACTAACAGCATATATTATCTGAGTACAACAACATTGCATTGTGCCATTGTCATTTATTCATTTAACCTTTATTTAAAGGCATAATATACAACATTCCCCCCTCCAAAAAAATATATGGAGCAGTCTCACACGAACATAATCCCTCTCAATCATCACTTATGACCCTCTAGAAGTGTGTGGTGGTGGCTGTATCTGCAGAGACTCTGCCCTCTGCCTAAATTTCCTTATTTTCTCCTTATTTTGCTGCATTTGGGAGGCTTTACCAGCCCAAAACGTTGGTATTTTCTGTCCTGTCAGCTATCTTTCTGGTGCATTTACAAACGACTTGGACGAATCCTACAGATCCCACCTTCGACCAGGTAAAAAAAACAGTTGAGAAAAAATCTTTTTCAGTGGTGACCTGAACAAGAGGGCAGCGTGTTACATGCTCATAAGAAATTACAAGTAGTACAGAATCAAAGACAAAGGTCCACGCATTAACAAAACATTTGTAGTATTTCACAAATAATATGGGATGGGTTGTTCTTATGATTTGATGCGAGAGGTCCCAGGTTCAGATCCTGGATGGATTGATTTGTCACAAATTTTTATTTAATGAAGAGATATTGATGAAATTGTAAAGGGGTTTTTGTCAGTGAAAGAAAAGCCTTTTTTCGCCTTTTGTCGGGTTGTTCTTTCAAATCTATAAAAGACAAACAGTCTGTCTCATTTGCAGCACAGATACCCTGACAGGTCAATTACACCAGCTGCTGACATGCATTTTCTTCTCTTGTGGGACTGAGAGTGTCTGTGCTGGTATGCAGTGACTCAGTGAAAGTGTGTGTTGGGAAATTCATCTTTCATCTCATGCTTTCCAGCTCCATGCATAAATGCAGCGTATTGCAGTGTTTTGCAGCAATATCTGCGCAAGTGTGTTCGTGTGTGTGTGTGTGTGTGTGTGTGTGTGTGTGCATGATCCATAGTGTGAACACTCCAGTCATTTGCCTATGCAGCAAAGGCCCCCAGTACTTACAGACAGCATTGTGCCCAAACAGAAGAGAGGCAGACAGCAGGAGGTGGGGGGACTTCAGTAGGAGCTGCATGGACTCTGCTGCAGGCTGAGTCATCGTAACAGTTGTGATCACACAAACTCCCCTGTGGACACTCTTTCCCACCCGAACAGCAGTCTGACAATCTGCACCAGGACCATTTTTTGGCAGACAAGATGCTTACAGGAGCTGGGGGAAGGAAAGAGAGAGAGCAGACCATTAACTTCTCTTTGCAAACTAATTAACTCACTTCTAGTGCTAATTTCTAGATTGCTGCTTGCTAATTAATTAATAGTTAGGCGGCAGTTACAGTGTTAATCTAAAATTTTTCACTGGCTGATGTGAAGTTAAATAGTTTGCATTATAAGTAGTATTTATCAACTCTTTAAAGTAACACGAATCCCACTTTTGGCCACTAGAGGGCAGAGAAACATAAAGGAAGTTGACAGACTTACATATAATATTGCCTGCCTCATCATTTATCACACCAAAGTTAGCTTTTTATTCCATTTCACTGGTCAGATTTCTGTGCCAGATAGAAAATATGACATTTAGCAAACAACAAAACAAACACCACAAACATATACTGTATGTTACATCACACATTATGAATAAGCCATGCAATAAGTTCTATATGTTGCTTTCACATTGTAGTGCTAAACAGGTCTTAAAGGGAAAAAACACTGATTGTAAAAAAAAAAGAAAAAGAAAAAGAAAAAAAGTACTATTTGTTTTAACTTTAAAAAGTTGCCTTCTCTTGACTGAATTTGAAAAGACAAGTTGAAGTAACTTTAATGATTCAAAACAAATAAACTTTTCAAATCAAATAAATATTTTCATTATTAAGAAAATAAGCAACTATGGCTTATTTTAAAATGCATTAGAGACACACAGTTTTCCTCACATTTCCATCCAACAATGCAAGCTGGGACATTCTGATCATGTTTCTTTAGAAAGTTAATTTAATGAGTTGATTGAACTCATTACATTCATTCAACTCATTATTGCAACCTTCAAGGTAGAAGAAATCATGTTTATGAGTTCTGAAGTTTTCTGAAAATAAACACAAGAAAGTTTAATTAACTTGAACAAATAAATGTATGTTTACTTTAAGTTAATGAAAAAGATTTAAAAAGATTTAACAGTAACACAGAGTGAGCATACATACATACATTTAAAGTTCACTTTTCGCTCTCTTTTTCCTCTGGTCTCCACCAACTTCTGAAAAAACTCTAACTTCATCTGCCAGCTGTCTGAGACTTTGCCTGCAGCAAACAGCTGGTTTATCAGCTCATCTTTGGTGGAAAATGGCTGCCTACAGGGTTTGAGAGTGGTGAGACTGAACAAAACAGCTAATGTGCCATAAATCCAAAACATCGGGCTGAAGCATGCTAAATGTGCCCAGCTAGAGTATGTATTAATTCTGCATTACTTTGACGGTGAAGAACATCTTCATATTCGTCCAGTGGTTCCCAAGCTGCGGGGCGGTCCCCTTTGGGGCGGGTGCAGAGCCACTGCAGGGAGAGTGAGGATGACCAAGGGAGAAACAAAGAGTGACACAGCGTTGAATGAATATGAATTATGTTGGGGACTGTTTGAAGTTTGGGAACCACTGGGTTAATCGAATCAATTAATTTTGTTAAAGTAATTTTTCAAGCAACAGTGTTTTGAAAATGCTTTTTCACCCTCTAATGAGGGTCAAATATAGAAATGTCCTGCTTTTCTTTGTTTCATATCATATTAATATGACCATCTTTGGGTTCTGGACTGACAAGACATTTCACCTAGAACTTTGAAAAACTAGAATTGACATTTTTCAAAATTTTCTAACAGTTTATAGACCAAATGATTAATGATTATAAACTGATGAATCCGAAATAATCAGCAGATTAATCATAAATGAAAATAATCATTAGTTGCAGGCCTATAATTCATCTATAGCACCACAATGACCCATCCAGTGTTTTTCCCCGCAGCATCATCCTTCTGAGGTACCTACATTGTACAATATAATAATCTATCCTGTTTTCATGATCACATGGTACATTTGGCAGTCTGCCTGGAATTCCATTAATATTATATATTTAGGCTATTGCATTTCTCTCTTATTTTTTCTATATATGGACCATAATTTGATTGTGAGCGTCAGGAGACGATGACTTTGCCTGACAGCTCAGCTTTGGCTTTTAAGCTTTATCAGCATTTTTGCCTCTGTCCTGAGAGTCAGAGAGCATCTCTGCTTCCCAACATCACATTTCATGAAGGATACTGCAGAATATTTGGCTTCGATTGACTGTCTCAGTGGCATATAATATTTCCAGAGGGGTGGATCATGAGGCATTTCTCAACTCAACACTCAGGAATAACTTCTAAACTAACTAACTAAATCATTAAGTATAATGATAGTATGTTACTGAGACGGGGCAATTTTCTTTCACAGAGCAGCAGTTTGATCTTATGCTTTGTAATCAGCCCCACGCTTGTGTAACTCATACAGCTGCTCATATATGGTTGTACAATTCCTTACAGGGCATGTAAAACATTGTGTAAATGGTACCAGAGCAGCTCCTAGAGGTGATGGACAGAAATGACACTTAGATTCCTCTGCCTGTTTGAGATTTAAGAGACTTTATGATGATTTGCCAAGATATGATGATTTTTTTTAGGCCCTTATGAGCTACCATTTAGTTCAAGATATCTGGGGAGGCTTTCAAAACTTTTTTTATTTAAACTGGAAAACAATACCTTTTAAAAATTCTTCACTTTGGGGCATCAGATTAAAAAGAAAATGAAATGAAAATGGTTTGGTTTGGTCTCCCTAAAATCTAGTGTGAGGGCTTTACATATTTGACCCACTTGGTCCAGATTTTAATAAACACATTTTTCTTCAGACATGGAGAAAAAGTAATCTTCCCCATTACATAAATGTCATCTCCCATAGGCCCTATTATTGCAGACGTCATGCTTACCTCACAGTGTTAGCTGAAGGCAAAACAAAGGAAAAAACTGGACGTAAACACAGACCACTACAGAGTTGTATAGGTGACATAAGAGAAAATGTAATTTTTCTGTGTTGTAGGGTGCTAGAATTGATGTAGCAATAGATCAACATTACCAGCTGCATACCAGCTGCCACTGGCTGTCAAAAAATACAGAAGAGAACTGTGGTTAAAGGAGGATAAGACAAAAGGACTGGACTGAGGCAATCATCAAAAATGTTCATGTGAGTAGTGGACACTTCATATGAGATATGGTTAAATAAAGTTGTCTGTTCTAGGTATGGATAAAGTTATGTGTTTAAAGGTTTGTCATGTCCACCTAATAAAACACTAACACTTTTAAGGCATGAGCTAAGTGAGTTAGCAAGTTGTAGAGTCAGAGACAAAACATAGAGGAAACTATTAAACTGTTGTACTGCTCAGGTGCGATGGACAGGATCGACCAGTCCTATTCCTTAGGTTAAAGTAAACAAGTGGACTTGTTGTCCTGGGGAGTGAGTGATGGTACTTATTCGGAGAAAGTGTGTATTTTCTTCATCCATCGTTAAGAAACAAGCCAACAAAACTTGCTAGCTAGTGGTAGCTTATGTGCTTAGGGAGTTGTTTTGCCTCCACCTACACTCCACCCACAAAAACATATCATATTTACTCAAAGAAAAGTGGCCTATAGAGTGCTGCAGGGATGATGTATTTTTGTCCAGCCTGGCCAACCTGGACTTAAGTGTTGCTCTGGTTCCCTCCAAAAGAAAAAAAGCCACTGTGATTTTTCCATTGGATTTTGGATTTGTGCAGAAAATAAGCTCTGTGGTGAACAAAAATTTATGATTCCTACACATTTTGTTCTGCAAGATGATCTTCACACACAAACACCACTTTTATGATCTTTGATGCATAAAACACAGATTTTTTAAGACATGCAGAAGCTTCGAAATTCAAGAGGGGGGGTACTTACTTATGTATTTTATGTTGTAGAACAAAACGTGAAAATCTCTTAAGCTTGTGTTAACTGAAGACATTATTTCAGACAAATAGCAAACCAAAAACAAGAAACCCACTGCCTTTGAGATGAGGGAACCGGAGGCTAACTCATTTATGGGTTTTAGGATTCATTCATGCGGCATTCGACATCTATCCACTTTGTATGGTGGTGGATTATAAAGAAACCAGCGCCTTGTGAGTGCCTTTTTACAAGCTAATATTAAAATACCAAACATAGCTATATCATCAGAATGCCTTGCCTGAAAATCAACATTTTGTGCAGCTCAGTGTTAAGTATGCTTTTTAGTCCTTTATCCTGCATCTTTACCCTGTTCTTAATTTCCTTAACTGTATTATTATTTGTAGTAGTAGTAGAAGTAGCTGCAGCTGTGGTAGTCAGTTAGTTGTATCATGTGTGTTGCTGGCATTAGCAGCTGCATGTACAGTAAGACTTCATCACATGATGCAGCTGTTAAATCAGCTGTGTTTTGGCAACACATTGGCCACTGAATCTTCCCCTGCATGCTGAAACTGAAAGAACCTGTATGAGTCATTGTTATACACACAAGACATGCACAGATATTTACTGAACACATTAACTCCTTTCAGTGTAACTAGCTGCAGTCTCTCTCTCAGTGATGTTCATCTCAGAGTAAGGCGCCTCACTGAAGCCAACTCTGATCTTTACACTTTTGTTCCACGGATCTCAGTTTAAAAGTCATGTTGCTATTTTGGCCTAATATCTGACCTCTGGCCTTCCGAGCCACCACATGTCCAACCAGCCCGACGGAGGTCTGGTTCTATTGGCTGGGCTTGTATGTCCATCTGAGCATGAATGCCCCTCACAGGTCGAGAGTAAAGGAGGCCTGTCTGCTATGAACTGTCACTATGTAGGAGGCTATAAAAAGAGCGTAGTGTGCTGGCTTGGGCTCACTGTTGGTCGGCCAGTGTGTGTGTGCGCGCACAACTTAGAAGGGCTGAGGGTTCTGTGTTTGGGTAAAACTCAGGAGACACACTGCAAGCATGGCTGCTGCCCATCGTTTGGTTATCGTGCGCCACGGAGAGAGCGCCTGGAACCAGGAGAACCGCTTCTGTGGCTGGTTCGATGCCGACCTCAGTGAGAAGGGTATGGAGGAGGCCAAGCGTGGAGCCTTGGCCATCAAGGAGGCCGGCATCAAGTTCGATGTGTGCTACACCTCCGTGCTGAAGCGTGCCGTCAAGACCCTGTGGACCATCATGGAAGGCACAGACCAGATGTGGCTGCCCGTGATTCGCACCTGGCGTCTGAATGAGCGTCACTACGGAGGCCTCACCGGTCTTAACAAGGCTGAGACAGCCGAGAAACACGGTGAGGAGCAGGTCAAGATCTGGCGCCGCTCCTTTGACATCCCACCCCCACCCATGGACAAGGACCATGCGTACCACAAAATCATCAGTGAGGTGAGACAATAAGTGTGAATTCATTTTAAAGTGCTCTGATGTTTGCTGTCAGTCAGTTATGTAACTTGTTGTGGGAGTCAGCTTCTTCTTCTACTGTTCTCACTACCTCCAGTCCCGGCGCTACAAGAATCTGAAGGCCGGTGAGCTCCCCACATGTGAGTCACTGAAGGACACCATCGCCCGCGCCCTGCCTTTCTGGAACGACGTCATCGCCCCTGAAATCAAGGCGGGAAAGAATGTTATCATCGCTGCCCACGGCAACAGCCTCCGTGGCATTGTCAAGCACTTAGAAGGTGAGCATTACAGTTTGTAGGTGGACAAAGCTTAAAAATGAAAGATCTGCAGTAAAAAGCAGAGGTGAAAGTGAGACAATCCATTACCAAAAATTGGCAAATTAAACAAAAAAAAATTTTAAATGGCTTTTATTGCATTTGCACACAATGCCAGCGCTTAGATAATCACACTCCGGCCAGACACTGGTCTTTACAGACACACAGACACACACACATCCACACACAGATACACCGTTGTGGATTACAGTGCATAAAAATAGCATACAGGGACTCACACACACTAGAGCTCAGGGACAGGGTCATGAGCTTGGTTCCCATTACAGTCACGACCTTTATGTAAAAGGTTGAACTTTTTCAAGGAGTGGCCAGACATGGATAAGGGAGCCTCAAGGGCAACAGTAAATGTCAGATAGTAATGGGCAGATGTCTGAGCAAAGCATGAGAAGCAAAAGTAGATCAAGTTTCAGAATATAAGTTACAGACTGCTGTGATAACTTAAATGCAATCAGATAAAAAGAAAACCTGCCCTACTGACTACTTTTGTTATGTAAGACCAGTGTTCTTCCTCTCTGCCTACACTCTTAGAAATAAGGGTTCTAAAAGGGTTCTTCCTGAAGGGCTGAGGTTCTACCAGAACCATTTGCTTCTGAAGAACCCTTTTTTGAAGAAAGGGTTAATTAAGGGTTCTTTGTAAGAGTTCCATTAAGAACCATTTTTTTATCCAAAGAATCCTATAAGTTGAAATCCTTGAAGAACTTTTTTGTCAAAGGTTTATCAAGGGTTCTTGGTGGAACCCCCTGGGTGGGTTTTTGTAGCACCTTTAGAAGGTGGAAAGGTTCTGGATAGAATGAATTAGTTAATTAGTTAATTAGTTAATTAGCCTTTTCCACCATCATGGAACTGGCCTAAGTACAAGCACCTAATTTTGAACAGTTAACAGCAATCCCTCCAAAAATGAACTGGTTCAGAACCTGAAAAGTTGTTCCCAAATGGAACCAAAAAATAGCAGGTTTTTCTTGAGAACTAGAATGTCATATTCTACAGTTTGTTGTACATTAATCAGTACTGACATCCTCAATTGTAATGTTTCAGCTCAAAACTGGTGGAAAACACAAGGTGGATAGATAGATCACTAGATAGCACCATGGTTACGTGGATATTAAACAGAACCAGTTCAATAATTTTTTTGGTGGAAAAAGGCCTCGGGATTCTGGGTGGACCCATTACACCATAGTAGGGTTCCCTGTAGAACCTCCAATAGGGGGTTCTAAATGAAATCTTTCACAGCTGGTTCTAAGGTTTAACGATTTATGTTAGGTTCTTGGTAGACCTCTCAGAAGGCCCCTTTCCAGCGAATTAGCTCTGATTCTTGAAACGGTTCAGTTCAAGATTCTTGATACCTTGGTGCCTCTTAGTGCACCAGTTTTAAATGAAACCATTGTAATCAAGAATGCCATCAACAGGGGTTGTTGTAAAATGCACAACAACCTGTAGAATATGACACTCCCACAATGGTTCCCAAGAAAAACTTATTTTTTGGTTCCAGCTGGGAACCACCTTTTTAGGCTCTGGTGTAGTGGAAAAGGCTTATAAAAGGTTTCCAAATGGAACCTTTAGAAAATGATCTACCAGGAACCAAAAAGAGTTCTTCTGTGGAGACAAACCAAAGTATGCTTTCTGGTTCTAGTTAGCACCTTTACTTCTAAGAGTGTAGCTGGGCCACAGACAGCCTTTTATTGTATCAGTTACATTCCCACCGTTCTGTCTGCTGATCAGTCTGTCCGTCTGTCTGCCTGTCTTTCCAGGTATGTCTGATGCAGCCATCATGGAGCTGAACCTGCCCACAGGAATCCCAATCGTGTACGAGCTGGATGCAAACCTGAAGCCCATTAAGCCCATGTCTTTCCTCGGTGATGAGGAGACCGTAAAGAAGGCCATGGAGGCCGTGGCTGCCCAGGGCAAAGCCAAGAAGTAAGCCTGACTCCGGAGACGCCGTGAGGAGGCAGAAAAAGAGACTGTTCCCCCTTTTGTCCTTCAACCTTTTCTCCTATCCATTCGTCCATCCTTGTAGTCCATTCCAACTGGGGAAATGTTTAATGGCTCTTTTGGATACGGGCCATTTTCAGCACATTAGCCCTGTTTGTTTAAATGGCAGACGGAGGGATGACCTGTCAATCAAAGCAGACGGTCGGGCCCCACATCACTCAGCCCTTTTAGATTGTGGTCAAGCTCTACATATTGAGGACCTCACCACCCTGGCAAACCAATAAAGAAACCATGTTTTTATGTACGTCTGTGTCTGTTTAATTCTCCTTTTTTTGAATCTTTCTTCAAATTACATTGTCATCCTTATCTATTACTCCTATTCTTCTTTAGTTTCCCATTTGGAAATCAGTGGCTTCAGCAAAGTGCAAAGGTGCTCTGAAATCTAATCCAGGAGGAAGAGAGGGGGAGGGAAGAGAGGGAAACAGTCTGAGAGATAAGTCATTGGGTTCACCCTGGCAACGTTCCCATGATGCAGGAAAGAGCTTGTCTGAGGGTTTTTGACTGTCCTCCTACAGTCCGCGCTGAGAAGCACAGAATAATTCTAAGCTGTCTATCAAATAAAGGAGCTTTGGTAAGAGCCGAGTCATGTCCTTTAGGACGTAAAGACGTAACAAAAAAAATAAAAAATTAAAGGAAAACCTGAATAAGTAAGTACAGGATCACGTTAGTCTCTTTTAGGATGGTAATTCCTCCATCTACAGGACTCAGAGGATTACTGAATGGCTTAATGAGTACATAAATAATGCACATCATTAATTTGAACCCAAAGCAAGAATTTGGACTGATATTAGAGAGTACTTTCCAAAAGGTTTGGTCTGGTAAATGAGGAAGTCTTTCCCTCCAGTAGAGTTCCAGAGACTTCTAGAGAAATCTGACATGGAGAACTGAAGCAGGTCTGTCGGCTTAGACAGTTTATGTTCATCAGTATGAAAGACATTTTAGGAGTGGTGGAATGTAACTTAGTACATTTACT
>JAJHUR010099324.1:747-40593 GCA_027495735.1 Lutjanus campechanus | reverse complement strand
GATAGCGAAGGCCAGGGCAGAGCTAAAAGAAGAGTCACACCACATCGTCTTAATTAATGCTAATGTTCCTTTAAGTAAGAGGCAGCTGTCTGCTAACACTTCAGTCCTCTAAACTTTATAGCATATGAAGTGTGTATATTACATGGCTTTTGTGAATACTCTATTCTTGGGCAATTATGCATTCGACAGTCTGAATAGCAGACTATAGCTGTGACCGACAGGCTTCTGCTATGAATGCAGCTCTGATCATAAATGGAATCAATGAAATAATTTTTAAACCATTAAAATAATTTTTTAATTTTGTGTCAAATTTTTTGATTATTTTAAATAAATGAGAGAAAACAGAAACACCTGGGGTAGATGTATATGTGGGCCTCTTTTATATTCTTTCTTTCTTTCTTTCTTTCTTTCTTATATTATTACTATTAAATTATAGTTAATAAATATATAAATAGCAGCTATAATGATATCCGATTTGACAGATTATGTCAAAGCATTTGACCTCTTAGGCAAAATGCCCTCTAAACTATATTTATGAAGTTTTTTTTGACAAACTTTACTAGAAAAGATAAATGAAAAGGGTCAGAAATGTTTTTTTGTTTCTGTTGTCGAGGTGATGTCAATAAGATTTGGTTCAGTCAGAGCAATAGAATATTAAATCATTTTTGGAAACCTTTCTTACCTTCAGGTGTGCATAAATTACAGGTTATATGAACCTCTTTTTTTTCTTTTTTTTTTTAAAGTTATATTTTTGGGCTTTTGTGCCTTTATTTATAGGACAGCTGAAGACAGACAGGAAGGGGGGTGAAGAGAGAGAGGGGATGACACGCAGTAAAGGGAGTTGAACCAGCAGCCACTGCAGAGGACCAGCCTCCATACATGGGGCGGACGCTCTACCAACTGAGCTAAACATCCACCCCATATGAACCTCTTTTTAAAATATAAAACTGTAAAATGTAAAATCAGTTATCTCAGCCATGAGAAGCAGGTAATCGGCAGCTGAAAAAATCTATATCATGCATCCCTACTTTCTTTCTTTCTTTCTTGTATTGGTTTAGGTTCTATTGCCTACTTTTTAATCTAAGTAAACAAATTGAAAACACATTTGATTATTTGAGAAATGCATTGTCACAAAGCTGAAAACAAAGTAGGTATTTTGTTTTCACGGGACAGATACGAAGATATTTACATGTTTTGACCATAGACGAAAAAAGTTGCAAAATCCCCACAAAAAAGAGAAAAGCTGATGAATACAAATCAAGCCGAACATTTTTAAAGGCACCAATTAGTTCAACCTGTTCATAACTTGTCCCTACACACACACACACACACACACACACACATGCACACACATGCACACACATGCAGGAATGAATAGGCAGACATATCAGTAACAGACTCAAATGCATGTGCACACACTCACACAACACACACACACATTCTGATCAGCAACTCAGCCTTGCGTGGCTCTCACTTCGTCAGTGGAGGTGTCAGGGTCCCCATGGCAACTGTATAATGGGGCAGGCCTAATTCAATCCCAGGGGCGAATGGTGGGTCTGGCGGAGACGCAGAGGGAGAATTGGTCTGGGTCTGAAACCTCCTCAAGTCGGAGTTGATGTGTTGTAGCTGCCGCATGCTCAGTCACCGAAGAGAAAACATTCTGTCTCCACTCAAACCCAAACTTTTCTTTCTTCCCTCAGCATCCACTCTTAATCTCCTCTTTTGGCATAAGTCCTCTCCGCTCTCTTCTTCCTTTCACTCTCTGATTATGTTCCTCCTCGAGTCGAACCTCGCTCTCAGTAACTATTTTCTCTCCTCATGACTACGCTTCCTTGCCTTTCTTTCTTCCTCCTCTCTCTCTCACACACACTTTGGTCTCTATTCAATCAATACCTCATACACTCTCCTCCTCTCTCTCTGACATTCAGACTCAGGAACCTGATAGGATTTCATTAGTACCTCTGGATCTTGTTGTATTATTGTTATCCCTCCCTGAAGAAGACAGGGATTAGCGCTGGGGCTGGAGACAACTTAAAGTAATAAGCCTAGAGTCCACAATCACACATGCACACACACTGATACACCCACAAAAGGTGAGCACAGGGAAGGGAAGAAGGAGGAGAGAGGAGGCGGTAAAAGATCCACATGCAAAAGGGAGGAGGAGGAGGCAGCCAGCCACGCTATTCCCGTATTGTTATTACCGTGGCAAACCAATCACACAGCTTCATACATGCAGCCTGGCGAGAGTGAGGCTCGCAGCTTGTTAGGGAGGGAACAGGGGGAGAATGATGCGTAACTCCTGTCACTGGTTCTGCATATAGAAAGGCCTGGGACTGGCCTGAGGCTATCTGTGTTTGCAGATGGGGGAGGGGAGGAAGGAAGTGGGTAGATTTGCATCCCTTTGACTCTATATCTCTAAGCACCAGAGGAAGAGGAAGAGGAAGAGTGGTGCAGTGTGAAAACACCAAAAATTATACTGAGAAAACTGTTGGTTGGTTGGTAGGCTGATTGGTGCCGTCGAGCTCTACTCATGCGAGCATTTAATCCAATCTGATTTACATATTGTAGTGTTCGCCACAGTTGCACTTGACATAAAGTGTTTTTCACTGATACAAGCCCAGCCACACTCATGAGAGGCACAGAGAGAGAAGATGTAGAGCTGAGCCGAGGCTGCACTGTTCACACAACCATGCACGGGCTCAGAGATTGGCCATTACATTGACTTGAATAGATTTCTTGTGTGTATGAATAGCCCAGTGAGAAGGAGGGAAAAAAAGACTGTTTCCTCTCCATGGGTTCATATTGATATTCATAGTGGCTCTCCACACAGGGAGCACAAATGTCACTGAAAACGGCCTTGATATATGCTCTCATTCTCTCCTCTTCCTGTCGCTCCATCCCTCTTTCTCTCTGTCTCTCTTCCCCCTTCTTTGTTCCCGTTTTGCCGGACGCACGGTGCCTGCTGCTGCCGGAAAGAAAAAAAAGAAAAAGCGGACTGGATGATGGAGTGAGTGGGGGACATCACGCTGTTACTCATTTAGGCTTTTAATCAACCAGCGATGGAATGTTAAAGCTATCTCTTCCTGTGAAGCCTGCTAACCTTGACTATGGTGTTGTTTATTCCTGCAGTGCAGCACCACACACGCACTATTAAATGCCACATTACCTGGAATCTGGAGCTCTGTTTGGTACTGAGGACTGTTCTGCAAGCATAAAAGAATGTGGGGGCTGGCATGAAGTCATTTTCAGCCCAAATTCCATCTCTGTGGTGTTCATATCAGAGGCTGTAACATTTTTGCTGCTGCCACACTATAGAATATCGAATTCTCATGCAAAGTAAGGATGGCGTCTGGTTACATGTGTGTTTTCTGTCTTTGAAACATATTACAAGAGGAAAAGAGGAGTCAAGTGGGTTTTTCCTCCATTTCTCAGCATTCATTGTGACATTATAAACACTGGCAGACAGATTTAGAATCTTTGGACAGGCATCCGGCAGAGTGTTGGCAATAACAGTGAGAGATGAAGTGAAAGTATTTTTGGGTGGGAGCAGTCGGGTCCCAGGTGCGTTAATCTCTGTATATTTGTTAATTGTCCTTGGAAACCATTGGATGATTGGATGACAGCACGGTTGGCTCAGGTTTGTTGCTCAGGCTGGGAAGTAGACAATGTGGGAATAAAAGTTGACAAAGTCATTTTTTTTATCAGATTTTGTTAGAACTTTGAACAAAATCCTAACTTCTCCTATCCTAGCTCCTATCCTAAGGAGCAATATGTAATAGTTACGTGTCCAAAAATGAGTACTGCAGGCCATATAGCAAGTTGCAGCCATAAATGGCATATTAAATAGGTTGAAATTCTTTTTAATGTATGATCTATGATTGAAGTGAGTTGTTTCCCCTCACGCTCTCCTCCCCAGACTCGGTGAAGCTCAGGCAGGCTGCAGGAACACTGCAGGAGTGCAAGACATGCGCAACATTAGAATTTGATGATAACAAGCAAGGACGAATGCTACACTGTAAGTTAATCAGCTTCATAACTGTTGATTGTCTGTCAGTGAAAAGCCCACTGCTCTGAAAATACACAGTCTGCAGTTTGAATTCAATGACTGCCTGCCTTACTCCCTGCCAGACTGCATTAACATATTGTTCAATTTGACCTTTGTAAAGATGTACTCCTTTTACAAGATTATTAATGACTCCTTACGATTCAAACAGACACTTCTACAAATGTGAAACAGACAAACTAAAACAGTTATTCAGGCCCACAATGGAAATTTCAAACCGCACCTGTAGCATTGTTGTCAGAAAAGCAAGTATTTCAGTGAGTATTTCTGATGAATTATGATATCATGGCCATTTTATGATTTATTACAATAAATATATTACAGATTTCTCCTTTAAAGGGTAACTTTGGTATTTTCAGCCTGGGCCCTATTTTCTCATGTTTTTGTGGGGACAACAATTTTCAGCTGGCAGCCAGTGAAACTAATTCCTCCAGGCAACTGCACACTGTCAAAGTAAGGCCACATTCAGACAGAATCAGGCACTATGACGATTAGCTGCGGGGTTGTGATGTGTGGTGCGGGGGATGATGCTACCAGCGCTCCCTCACTTTGCTCAGTCTCTACCTTGCATGGCCACAGTTGTGCTCTCTCTCTCTCTCTCTCTCTCTCTCTCTCTCTCTCTCTCTCTCAAACAAATGGACACTAACAAAAGGAAGCCTTTGGTTTAATTTTTTGCAACATAAACTGCAAGTCAGATGCAAATGTTGAAGCTGGATACACAAGATAAACAAACCAAGGACACAACTGCGAGTTTATCATTATTTGTTCCAAGAACTCCGTCTGTGTAACGCCCGGTTTCAGAGATATTTCAGGCTGACTGTGGAGCAATCTGATCAGCAGCTTGTGATTGGCCACCACAGCACGACATTGGGTTCCGTTTCTCCACAGGTTGACTTTGTTTAAACTTTTCCCCGCACACTGCTGGGTTTTTATTTGGAATCCCCTGTGGTTCTCACTGCAGCTGAAACTTTTTGCCTTAGTCTGTCTGCATGTGCCCTAAGTCCAATAAAACTTCTTGTTTTTATCTCTGACAGGCTCAGATTGTCATTCTAGGTGTCTGACAATATTATGGAAAGGACTGCTACAGTGAGAACAAGCTGCAAAGTAAGACGTGTTTTGTTTAACCAAAAACAGCCTTTCCATTGCTCTTACCAAACTCACCAGACTTTCTTTACACAAACATTAATTCTTATCATTATCTTCTTCATTCAAACAAAATAAATCTTTTGTCTTTCCAATTTTCCAACTCTGGTTTGGTCGAAATAAATTCTCAGATTTAGATGTGAAAATATTGGGAAAGGAGCAGCAGAGAGAACCAGCATGTACAGCCAGAATATTTTCACATCGAACGCAGTGAATTAAGGTTTTATTTTAACCAAAGCAGAGTTGGTGATTGTTGGAACGGTTGGAACAAACGAGCCAAGACGTTTTTGGTGAGTTTCATTTTGTTTCTGTTGGGTTTGGATGAAGTCTGTTTAATAATGGTGACAATGATAAATTAATGTTTCTGTAAAGGAAATCTGGTATTTTGGGTGAAAGCCATGAAACACCTGTTTCTAGTTAAACAAAAATGGATTTTCACTCTTTAACAGAAAGGTCTTTCTCTGCAGGGATCCTTTTCATAATGTTGTCAGACACTTAGAATAACAATCTGAGCCTGTCAGTGACAAAAACAAGCACTTGTTGCAGCCTGTTTTGCTTCTGATGGCTGCAGCACTCTCTGTCAATACTGGAAGCATTTCAAAAACTGCAGTCCTAATTAGTCACTTAAACACAAAAACATGGGAAAATAGGGTCCAGGTTGAAAAATACCAAAGTGACTCTTTAAGCTTGTGTTAACGACAGACCCTATTTGAGGCATCGAACCAAAAGCCCATTCAGAAAAACTGATGACTTTGAGATAAGGGGGACTCGAGATGGAAAAATGCATTAATCTAGCAGAATTGTATAAGATGCTGACATTCACACCAGAAGACCTTAAAAGAACTACACATAAACAAATGATATTGAGCTCTAACAGCCTGTTTACTGTAAGGTGTATTTGAAAAAGAGTAAAAACCTTATCATGCAAGAAGCATGAGTGCAGTTCAGTTAAAATGATATGCATAAAACAAACAGCAGATGAGGCCCCGCAGAGTAGCTGCATATTTCAGGGCAGAGCTCCCCCGATCTGGTGGTAGTTCAAATGACATTTGGCTGACTTGTTATACATAGCTCAATATCTTCCAATAGCTTATAATGATTACCGATATTGGAACCAATAAAACATTTGTGGGCCAGAAATTGTGAAAGAATAAAATTAAATGATGTGTGTAACTTTGTTCTAACATTTTATGTCCCTCCAAGGCTCGTTCCGCTCTGCCTGAAAACGGCGAGAATGTCAAAAGAGGTAAAAAAGATGGCACCACAGTGTGTGCTCAGGGTGTAAGTTATGGCCGTAACTTTCTCACTCTGTCAGGCGCTTTAACCGTCTGTCCTGGAGGACACATTAACTTGGTATCCTTAAATAAAGTCCTTTAAATAAAGCTGGGGGAGTTAAATAATGAGAAAGCTGCTCCCACTGTCCTTTCTGCTTTTAAATGAACCTCTGCCTTTCTTATTAATGTCCCCTTATCGCTCATCACGGCCACTGACCCGCTGCTGTAACCCCTTTCCACTCAACCACATGAGAAGCTCCGGCAAGTGGTCGCTGCAGAAGTAATTGAGGGCAATTTTCAAATTAAAATTTAAACCCCTCGTCCATCTTCATGCGGTGGGAGGGAGCAGAGGAGAGGGGTTTCGGGGCTGATGACTTGATCAGGTTTTGCGAGCTGGGCAGGTACTCAGGCTGGGCGAGGTGGGATGATGAACGAGGGGCATTAATCTCTGTGACAGAGAGAGAGGAGTTAGCAGCGGTGATAGCAGCGCTAACGGCTTTAATTAGCATTTAATCAGACGCCTCGGGGCCGATGGAGGGGGAGAGAGGAGATCAAACTCCAACGGCCTTCTGTAAGAAGAGGAGGAAAGGAAGATGGTCCCTGTGGTAGCCCGGCTGATGCTGCAGGCTGTGTTGGAGAACACATGCCTATGATCCTTTTTTTGTTCTCCTGTAATGATAGCATGCTCGATGCACCACAAAGGCCCCGGACCTTTTGCAGAGAAGCTGTAGTGTTAGAAGAACATAGACTGCACTCTCAGATACTGTAAATGTTCAGGATGTCGGCTTTTCCTGGAGAGTTTGACTCCACGAGGGCTGAAAAGATCATTTAAAGGCTTATTATTTGCAGAGAAGGGTGATTAAGGAATGAGGATAAAATATTCTGGGCTCCAAAGCAAATTCCTAGACCCCTGACCATGAATATTCTTTGGGCCCCAAATACCACTGATTGTAGAGTTGTGAACAGGGGTGGGTATTAATGTGTTATAAGTAATGTACATGATTAAAAAAGTAGATTTATTATGGAACAAAGTACTTTTCATGTTTGCTTTTTAAAACTGTACTTCTGGTCTTTACTTGTGTATATTTCTTAGACATTATTCTACTTTTATTTTGCTACAATCGCTATTTATACCTTCATTACAACTAGTCTAAAGACGGGGAGGGAGGAGTGACTACAAGTTGCTATTGCCTGAAAGAAAAATAAGCACCATGATATGATGATGACAGAGCAAAACCCAGAACAACAAACAGCTTCCAGCAACAATCCCTGGTCACATCTGGTCACAATTTTTATACCAAAATCTAAAAAAGAAAGTGCTGCTGAGCTTCCTGAAAACACGGAGACCTTCACTTTTAAAACTCCTCTTCTGATGTCCACAAGCACATTGCAGTTAGATGCACATACGATTGGTGAAAATGTGTAATGTTAATCTTTGATGTTACAGAGATTAACCTCTCTTTTGACTAGTGATCTGTTGGGCTTTTACACTGGTGTGCTTTAAAAAGCAGTTAACCTAATGTAATGCCAACTTCAGTGTTAAGGTTACTTTCTTAATTGCAGTACACCTTAAAAATATCAAGTGTTTTTTAAAGGGAGTACTTGTACTTTTACTTGAGTATAGATTTTCAGTACTCTACCCACCACTGCTTGTGAAGAATGAAGAGTAACTTTGAGGAATGGGGGTCTTAAAAGGTACGGCCATTTTTGCATTGACACCAGCTAGTTTTCCATCCAAATGCGTTTAAACGAATTTCAAGAAAATCTGCAAAAGAAAAATACAAATTAATGCATGTTTCAATCCACTACATGATTGGTTTCATTGAGATACACACCTGGTTGTGCTAATTCTCCAATCAGGTGCCATTAAACCATTGCAGGAGAAGACGGTGCTACAAGATGATACAATTAATGAGCACCAGTCAAACCTTTATACCAAAATATGGCATTTACATTTGTTTCATGAATTAAGGGAACAATATGTAAGATCCAAGGTTTCAGAAATGACTAAAGCAGTCCAAATAATGGGTTGGAGCCATAAATGATATATTAAGTAGGTTGAATCCCTATCCCTATTAATTCTCCTCTCCAGAAACTCAGGCAGATTACCTGCACAAATTGAAAATGTGCATAAAAACAGGTGGATTGAAAGCCATCTATTGTTATGTGACTTACAATAGGTGGACTTCCAAGGGTTGGGTGTGACTCTCTCAGTGTATAACATCACTAGAAAAAGATGAAAATATCTAATAAAACTTAAAAGAGAGAACTATGAGTTCTAAGAAGAATTTCTGTAAGAAACATCTGATGACTTGGCTTTAAATTCATTTGCATCCCATGTGTCGCTAATAGAGAGCAAATGGTAACGGAGAGCAGAAGCTTAAGCTTTTGCTTTTAGGCACTGAGTGAAATATTCTGTAGTTTAATTCAGGTCTTTTTCACATTCTGAGTCAATTTCGGATGAAATCTGTGACAGTGGTGTGGTGTTTTGCTCCCAGTTGCTACAGCTCACAACTCTGACTGTTACACTATCTTTGAATGAGCACAAATTCAGTCATACAAATTCATGAAACAACCTTTAACAACATTCTTTCACATGAAAAAGATTTTTTGAAAACTAACTGCTTCAAACGCCTTTTAGCCTGCCATATAACTGAATACTCAAGGCAAATAATTTCTCAGCACTTTCTTAGCCTTACAGGCTGATGGCAGGGGTCAAGAGCCGGTTGCTCATGAATGTTTGTGGCTACAGTGTTGAAGATTTCAGTTAGACAGACGTCAGCAAAATGAGAACAACTGGGCAGTGTGTAGCAGGGCTCCATCTACTCTGTCACGATTACAAACCCCAAGTCCTCCACAACAGAGAAAGTCTGGTCATCTGATTCAGTTACCAAGGACTGAGTTTGTACTTTCTTGGTGTCCAGTTCATCTCTCTGTTTTTATCAGCTTTCGGGTAATCAAACACTTCCTGTCTGTTCTTCAAATGGGTTGATGTGTTAGAAGTCATGCTCGTAGTACCTCCACTTGAAATGCCGCTGGAACATCTCATACAAAGTGCATGTCGCTTTTCAGCTCGGAAGTTGCCACTTGAACACAACAGATAAACATCGGCCACAGCCATCTGTGAATGGAATCTTATTTGCCGATGAACCCGTATTATATACTTGATGAATATTGCTGAAATCTGATGTTCAGCCAGTAAGTCAGTGCATCCCTTGCTCATGGGTATGTCATATTTAGAGCAGTCCACTATATGAACTTACACAGTGTTTTCATGACTCACAGATGTTTTCTGTGCGTCACAGCTGCAGCCTGTGCAGCAGACTTAATGCATGCTCCAGCAAAGAAGAAGAGCAGAACAGAGCATTATATTCTGTGGAAATTCCAAGTGAAAGTATGGACATCTGTGACATTATGGAAAAAATACCTTTGAAGATGCTGGGTAACAGGTAAAATGTGTTTTTACATTTTCAACATGGTTTGCATGGGGAACAATGTATGAATGAATCACAGAGTAACATATGGAGTAGCCTACTGAGGTTAAAAAACGGAGCTCGGAAAAACATGATTTCTCAAAAACAAAGTTGAAATAATTGGAGGATTTGTCAGTTTCTGTTTATAAACACACTAGTAAGATAGTTATTCGCTGAGTCTCATTCCCAGGATGTCAAATACTGATGTTTTTGGCTGGTAAAAAGTCAGTAACACAGCAAAATAATGAGAAAATAAGAAGATACAGGCAGAGTGCAAGTCTATGCATTGTTTTTGTTTTTTTTGTTTTTTTGAAAAATCATGCATAGTATGAAACAATATAAACTTGGTGCTATCCAAAAGACCCCATGTTTTTATCTTAAGAAACATTGAAGATATTGTCATAAGAAATCCTTGAAAGGAGAATTTACAGTGAGGGATAAATATGTCTAGTGCTACTTCATAGATGTTACTGTGTAAGGACGCATAGCTGTTGTGAGGTAACTGTGTAGTGTCTCCCCCGTCTGCAGATTTTGTCTTTCAACTTAAAGATAAAACATATGATACTCTACATTTTGCTTTTGCATTTTGCATTCGCCTGCCAGAATAATCTGTCTTACGCAGCACATTTGAAACTCAGAACCACTTTGCTTCTGGTTTGACTCAAAAATGTGCTCTCTATAGGTGAAACTATAAAGAATAATAGATCTACGGTTCTGCAGGAAAATGTCAGGGCCTTGATGTGTTGTGAAGCCGTGGTGCAGTGAGAGTGTGTGAAAGAGAGGGAGTGAATGCTCCAGATAGGAGTTTTGATGGTGACGGTGAGGAAGAGGGCTTTTGGCATGAAAGGGGCCAGTGTGTGATCATGATGTCATTAGGAGTATACAGTGAGACAGACCGGAGGAGGCTGCTGTACCGCGCTACACCCAAGGGACGTCATTACCAACTGGAACTGAGCAGGGACCTGAGCACAGGTCAGACACACAGGAAGTGGTCTCGCACACACACTCACACACGAACAAGTGTGCGCTTACTTGCATGGATACACACATACACATGTTTTTATGCTCCGACACACACTTTTTCTCACAGGCGTGCATCCATCACATAACAAATGGACAGTTGTGTCTGGCCTCTGACAGCAGACGGGTGCTTTTGTTGCTAAACCTGACGAATTCCTCAATATCTAAGTGGACACCTCTATGGACAAATGTTCCTCATTAATGAGCGCACACAGATGGACAACACACACACACACACATACACACACACAGACATGGACTGAGAACTCGTGCTGTGCTAAGTTGCAGTGTGTATACCGGTGTAGCCGTCTGCGCTTCATTACTGTTCACACACAGACAGTTGCAGTGTTTTTGTGTCAATGTTTAATGAGGGGCTGGGAGTCTGGGGACCTTACTGCTGTCAGGAGCTCCTGTAGTCTGGAGCTACCACCTGTTCCCATTCACTCCCTGAAGGCCTTAACACACACACACACACACACACACACACACACACAGTTGCAAGAAGACAGACACAGAGGCATGCAAACAAGAAGGAGCATGCACAAAAACATGTCTATACAAACACACACACACCTGACAAACTACATACACTGATTTAGCCATCCTGTGGCACCACTGTCAGTGTTGGATGCATGTAAACAGGTTATTGTGGTTGGCTGAGCCGGGCTGCCTGACAGAAGCTACAAAGACCATGGGAATATCAATTGATACATTTCATATTCCTCGTCAGCTCGCCCGAGATGACAGCGTGAAAGCTGCTGCCAGTGAGAGTGATCCCTCTCTGCCTTTTTCTGACACCGCTGTTTGATGGAGATCTGAACCGTCCTGACTGATCGGCGCTCGCTGATACGCCGGCCGACGCAGGCCTTCGAGCTCACAGACTGCGTCCCATAACGATGCATGACAGACAAAAAGTGCAGCTGTACAGAAAAATGTTTCCTGTGTCAGGAAAAAAAAAAAATAGAACTACAGCCTCGCAGTTGTATGCTTGCCTCAACCAGGCAAGTTCCAGTTTACATTCATGTCTGTATTATAGTGAAGACTTTGAAGGAATTTCATCAAGGTATTAAGTACATTTCTTATGTTGACATGTATGATACCAGTGGACAATTTCCAGTGAGAAGCAGAGAGGACTGACAGACAGCTGAAGATTATAACTTTGACTATTTTGGTATAAAATGTCATCACCTCATCATTTTATCCTTTTGGACATTTGTATGAAATTTTGTCATAATTGGCATATGAATTCTTGAGTTAGCGTCACAGTAACCTTGAACTTTATCCTTTAACCACCAAAATCTAATCAGCTCAACCTTGAGTCCAAGTAGACACTAAGTTTGAAGAAATTTCATCAAAGCATTCTGAAGATATCACGTACACGAGAATGGGACGTACGGACAACATAATGCCTCCGTCCACGGCTGTTGCCAGGCATAAAAAGCAGAGGACATGAATATACATTTCAAAAAACTAACTTTTATTAAAACAAAAAACAAAAACAAAAAAATCAATTATTGACTCATTAACAAGATTATAAAACAGTGATTTAGTTACATAAATAAATTGATATCGGTGTATCAAATCTTAATTTCATAAGCATGTATACATGGGTCATTGTAATAAATAAAATGGGAGAGCAGAAGATTCCTACACAAACAAAACAAAATAAAACAAACTAAACAAAAACAGCTAGAAAGACTCAGAGGAAATTGTTTCTGAAGAGAACAAGAGACACTGGACAACGTATTTTTTCACCAAACACACGTGAGGAATTGCTTTGTTAAAGCATGAGTTACACAGCCATTCACTTACTAATTAAGGACACTAAAGCTGGGACCAAGGTGGGTTGTCTCTCACCTCTTAGAACGCGTTTGGTTGTTAGATAGATCTCCTGTTTGGTTACTTTAAAGCGTTAAGACAAGGCAAGAGAAAAGGCTGCTTTTATCTTTAATGAACACAAGATAGAAAAAAGATGCACAGAAAAGAAAATCAAGACATGTAAAGAAGGTAAAAAGGCAAGTAATGATAGGACAGCTGAACATTGCAGAGGAGACACTGGAGATTCTGTGGTGAATAAAAGGGAGAACTGAGGAGACTTGTTTTTTTAATCTTAGCTAGATTGATCCTGTGCATAATTATCAATGTGAGTCATGTTGAGTTGCACAACTATGAAGTTACTCTGACAAGGGTTATATTACTGCAAAACTAGGCAGACTTCAGCCAAGAGATGTCCTTAAATGCATGTAAGGCTGGACACATAATACATGATTTTTTACCAGACTCATCTCCAATGTACCCTTCCTAAGCCCCACCCCTTTTTTGCTCTGTGATACAAAAACAGTAGAGCAAGTTTGTTACAAGGCAGATTGTATTGGTCAACTTTCTGCCTTCCTGTTTTCTGTACTCATGCTATGTGCTAGGCTCGTCTGTGTGGAAAAGAAAAAGATGTTGAAAATATGTTGGTTGAAGGACCTGTTAAAGCCATATTAATCACATTTTAATTTAGCTTATGTTAACAAAATGCTACCTAACTAGCCAGCTAACGATTGATGTACATTAGCTAGCTAGTTAGGTAACGTTTTGCTAACATTAGCTGTCAGATATAATGGCGCATTCAAATGGGGTCGTGTTTGTCGTCAAACAGGAAGTGAACAGGAAGTTTTCTGTTAGCTCTGAATTCACAACTTCCATGTTGTAATTACGAGCTCATGAGTTCCACTTGAACGTAGCATAACTAGTTAGCTAATAATTGATGTAGATTAGCTAGTTGTGTCTTGTTATTGTCCCTTCTGACCCTGCTGCTTAACTTGTAAATATTTAAATATTTCAAAGTTTTTTTAACTGTTGTTGTTGTTTGAGTACTTGATTATTTACACAGGGGGTCTGACATAAATAGCATTTCATTCCTGTACATATGGCGGAATTGACAATACAGTCTACTTTGACCTTTAGACTGACTTGTTAGCTAGCATTTTTCTAACATTAGCTAGCTAACGACTGATGTAGATTAGCTAGCTAGTTGGCTAGTGTTTTGCTAACATTAGCCAACATAAGATGTGACTAGCACATAGCATATATAAGTACAGGAAACAGGAAAAGAACATTTAACAGATGCTCTGTCGGTACCAAGCTTGTTAAACTGTTAATGGAGCACAGAGCAAAAAGGGGCGGGACTTAGGAAGGGTAAATTAGCGCCTATATAAAGCACATTATAGTTATTCTTCCCATAGATCCTATGGAAAACTAGGCTAGTGCAACAGCTTACATGCATAATTATGTACTTTAAGAAATCCTGTATTGTGTTTTCAAACATTTATCGACCAGTGGCCTGAAGTGGTCTGCCTCCATCCCCTTACTATGCTTTACTCAGCAGGAATGAACAACAAATGTTTTTTTCTGCACCATCACAATTCGACTCAGCCTGCATTTCTGACCGGATCCAGCGTCTCAAGTATGAACACATGAGGCCTTGTGAGTCCAAAAAAGCCATCAACAAGGTCAGTCTAGTCCTTCTGATATGTTCTGTTTTCAACAAAAGAGAAAACAAAAAAGAGAAGACAAAAGAGAGAAGGAGAGCGAGAGAGAGAGCAAACTACAGCGGCTTCAAGTATTTCACATTACATAGAATACTCTGTATAAATTAGTTAACATATACTTTCAGATCCTCCATATTCAGACATATACTATGGCATATATACAGAGTACAATAAATGCTCGCTCATGTTGTGTCATGTTTTTGTCATTTTCCTGTAAGTCAGTCGTTCATTTGTTCCGCCTTTTTTTTTTCCTGTGTAGAGAAAATCCCTGAGAACGTTCTGGTTGACAATTACTGAAGGTTCCACACAATGAACTATAACAGTAGAAAGTCTAATTTCTATGATTCACATGCACAGAGGGAAATGACACTGGCCTAGTCTGAAAATACCGTACAATGGTGGCTGTAGAGATGAGAGGGGACTGACATACTGACACATCTTCCAAGTGTGTTAGAGCCAATTTTTTTCAGGGTGTGCGTGCGTGTGTGTGTGTGTGTGTGTGTGTAAAAGTACCGATGCCAGGGCAGTGACGTACAGCAGAGCCGAGCGCAGAAACACCTCAGCAGGAATCTGACTCCACATCTCCTCATAACCTTGGTCTCACTGTTTAATTAACACTGTCAGCTATCATAGATGATAAATATCATGATAGTGAATGAAAAAAGAAAAAACGGGAGCAGGTTCAATACCGTATCATGAGGTAGTCGTCTCCCTCTGGGTTTCTACTTCAACTACAACGGTAATTTAAGTCAAACCTGGCTGTTAAAAATCACAGCTGTACTACAGTACACTCTTAGAAATAAAGGGACTAAGTAGAACTACAAAGGGCTCTTCAGCTTGTCCTCTTTTATAAAGGTTCTACTAGGAACTCTTTCAGAGGGTTTTACTTAGAAGCAAACATAAAGGGTCATAACTAGACCTGTCTGTTAAAGGTTCAACCCAGAACCCTGTATGGGAGGTTCTAAAGAGGATCCCTTCTCCCCAGACCCTCACTGGGGGGTTCTATCCAGAATCTTTCCACCTTTTAAAGGTGCTAACAAGATCCTACCAAGGGGGTTCGACTGAGAACTCTCTTATGGTACAAAGAACCCCTTACGAAACTCCTTCCAAAAACGACTCTTTGGATGGAACCTTGAGTTTTACAAAGAACCCTTGACAAACTCTTTCTTAAACAAAGTGTTCTTTAGGTGCAAATAGTTCTGGGTAGAGCCTCAGCACTTCAGGAACAACCCTTTTGGAACATTTATTTCTATGAGTGTACATTAATGTAACAATAATACTCATTATCTTTGTCTAATGTGCCATCGCTGCACGCCGTCCTCTGTCTAAAGCAGGTACTCATTAAGGAGGAGGGGAAGATTACGACAATAACAACAACACGAGTTAGCTAAGAGCATTGTTGTGTGTAATGAAGCTAGTGCCTGGGACCCAGAGAAAACTAATGGCTGCTCAAGTGCTGCTGCTGCTGCTGCTGCTGCTACTGCTGCTGTGTCTAAAGAAATGCTGATCTGTCAGTGCTATAACCCAAGCTGTGCCGAGCCGAGCTAAGCTGTGCAGTGCTGCCCAGCGCCCGCCGACGAGGGCCTGGACAGAGGGAGGTGCTCTGTGTGGTTTAAAGCCTTTAGTTTCTCTTTGAGGATGCCGAGACGTTTGTGTTTTTTTCTTCTTCTTCTTCTTCTTCTTCTTGTTTTTTTGTTTTTACATGAGCGCTATTGTAGAAGGGCTTCAGCCACTTGACAACATATAACTCAATATACACTGAAAAAGGGAAAAAAGATGCTTTAAATCATAAAAATAAAAAGGAACAAAAATTTTAAAAAAGCCATTTCACTTTTCATTTTCCTCTCGCACACATGTAGAGAAATACACACAACATTCACAACATGACAAATTTCCTCTCTTCTGAAAAATAAAAACACTTCTGTACACATAGTAGTAATAATATTATTAATAATAATAATAATAGTAATAATGTTTATAACAATAACAACAGCAAGAACAATAATACCGCGTGTGGCTCTGTTGATTTTTTTGTCATCTTTTCCTTTCTCTTTTCGCTTCATTCTACAAGTCACATCCCTCTTTTTACTTGTCTATTTTATAAGTCCAAAAGAAGTTCAAAAGGCAGACTCAAGTTAATAGAAAAGTACTAGTGTGGCGGGGGGAGAAGCATTTGGCGACCCCCGGCCTCACCTTCAGCCGAACCTCTCCCTCACCAGCATCATCAGTTTCTTTTTGCCCTTGTAGATCTGTTTCAGGTTGTCTATGAACTGGGTGAACTGAATGTGTCCGTCATGCGCCATCATGAAAGTCTCCCGCGCCTTCCCCAGGAACTCGATGAACTCACTGTAGTGGCGCGGGCTGATGTGTGTGAGCCGCGAGTGCGTGGTGTTGATGTAGGCCCCGATGGTTGCGTCCAGCAGCTGCCTGAGTGGCGCCTTGTCCAGCGACATCAGCTTCCCAGAGTTCCTGCGGCTGTGCAGCGCAGACACCATGCCCGGCGTGGTCAGCGTGCACCTCCGCAAAATGTCCGAGAGCACGGTGGCACACTTGACGCTCTTCACCACCAGGGGGATGACAGCGGCCAGCTCGTTTTTCCCCAGCGAGTGGCTGAGTGCGCAGGCCCACAGCACGTCGTTGATGGCCGGGTGCGTGTCCTGGTTGTAACTGAGGTTCAGGTGAGCCATCGCTAACGTTGCAAGCTTGTACGCCCTCATCGGGTAGCCGCGATGCTCCATGTAGCGCGCTATGGTGAACAGTTGCGTGTAGCTCATTCCCGTCGCTGCCGCGTCCAGTACAATCTGGTAGGCTGTCTCGAAGGCAATGTGGTCCTTTTCACAGAGTGTGAGAGCAGAGAGGGCGCAGTTCTGGGGGTCCTTCATGGCGCACTGCAGGGCGAGGGTGCGGGCCGATGACGCCAGGTTCTCCTGCTGGTGGCAGTCCAGGTGGAGGCGGACGATAGTGCTGTTGGACATGACAGTGGTGGCCACAATACTGGTGGCTTCTGTGGGGGTGAAGAGGGTGAACCAGCTCTGCATGATGCTGTCCAGCGCGTACACACCTGAAGGACACAAGCGGGACAGAATGACGAAAAAGTTGGAAGATGAATCGATTCGACTAAGTAGGCCTCAGCAATAAAACAATAGCGATATATATTGCAACAGACATGTCATCAATATTTATAAGAAAATTGTTCAATAAAATGTTCAGCAGTTTGACTTAAATGCATGAAATGCAAACCGCTGTGAAAGCACATTTGCAGTCAACTCAGTATTTTGTAATTTTTATTTATCCTGGTTCTTTATTCTGGCTGTTTATCTGTTTAATATTTCATTTACGTATTACCTCTGTGCCTATTACCTTGTTTAATTGTAAGGACTAAAATCAATCTGAATGTGCCAGTGAATGTAAGTGAAATATAAAAGCTCAATAAAAAAGATGTTGAGAAAAAAAAAGCACATAGCAAATACGCCCTGGCTCATAAACACCTATTATTACCCTTGATAATGGAGCTTGCTACAACCGACACAAAAACAGCCAATTATTTAACAGGTGTGTTGTTCAGTTGCACCATCCACATGTGACACAACAATAGAAACAGTATGGAGTGAGATAATGAGTGCAGACGGTGAAAAATGTTAATGAAAGAGGACATACCGACTCGACATTATGTCAGTTTTTTGGTTTTTTAATTCTATTACCTGTGTGCCTTGATGAACCAAGTTTAATTAAATTCAAAGTAAGGCAGTTAAATACCTTTTTTCCTTCGTCTTTATGAAAAATAGGTCATTAAAATTTCTCAATAATTATCCACATCGACAGAAATGAAACACTTCATTGTGATACAGATCGAGTACATCTTGAGACAATCAGAGACAAGCGTCCAGGCTCACTTACCCACTTCAGTGGCACATGTGACTAACCAGCGCACCATCTCTCTCCTCCTCCAGTTTAATGTGGACAGAGTTATTCTCATCACCTGAGCGAGATAGACAAGAAAAGGAGGGGGTGGCAGGTGAGTTGCAGAGTAAATACTTTACACAAGATGTGACTGAAATATCTTGATTATTCTGATATTTTATTCTATGTTAAATATTTTTGTTACCTCCTTCAATCATCACTTAAACAGTATAGCTGACGAACTCTGAGGGCAAAGATTGTGTTATGTTTTCAGCAATCATTAAACATTGACTAATTTTTCCGTGGTTGATCTGTCATCAAAGATACTCAAACTTCAATTTTTTCTGTTTCACTTAACATTCGCGTCTTGTTACTGGCTGAGAGACACAGCTGCTGTGAGGATGCAAACCCTCTAGCAAAGCCAACTCTGTGCAAATACTTAAATAATGGAACTTCTGAGGACATTGCAAGGAATGTTTTCTGTCCAGGATGAGTTTGGTGTATTGCAGCAGTGCAGGCTTGTTTGACAAAATGTCAAGGATGGATGAGCAGCTTAACAATGTTTTCAACCACATTCTCAACAATTTCTGTGTAAAATTACAAAATTAGTCTAAATCATACAGAATGCATGCAAGGAAGATTTTGCATTAAATGTCATTAAGTGTCTGCTTCAAAACAGTCCGATAATCACTTCAATATGTGAGTTTTTGAAGCAAAAAGACATTCAATTTCAGAGAGCTAAAGGATGCACAGAGTTAGATCTGTAATGGTATGGTAGACATCTCCTGGGAGTCATGAGGTCTGGCGATTGCTCTGCATGGTCGTATAATGGCCGTGGAATATGGAGTCATTTCACACGAACGACTGCACCCCGTAGTGCAAATACTGTTCCCTCATGATGTTCCCATATTCCAAGACGATAATGCCACCACAACTTTTTTTTAAAAATGAGTTTCATGAACACCAGAATAAAGTCCTTCCACAGACCCGAACAGATCTCAACATAACTCAGCCATTATGGCGTTTATAGCAGATTTCATCCTCAAGAGCTGTAAGCTTTTCCTGTAGAGAAATGATCAAATATCTCACTACAGAAAGATAAGAATTAGAAGGATAAATTTCAAGAATTTGAAGGAGTTTTACAGCCATTTGAAAGACAAACTGTGGCTTTAAATTTATTGAATTAAATTTGTTGTCTCCAGACTTAAATGGTGATTCTGCTGAACCTTAAAATAAGCAATGCCTGATTTACACACATAAAAATTTACAACCTGACCTGACAACCCTCTTAAAAAGGGACCAATAAATATACAGCGGTGCCCGTTTTGACAAATGATGTGGGCGTGTGTGCGTACCTGCAGTCCCAGCTCCAGAGAGACTTTGAGAAGTGTGATGTCAGGCAGGCTGTCCATCAGAGTGGCGATCTTGAACGCATCTTGTGCCAGTTTGAAGATGTGAGACGAGGAGTGAATGTTTTTCTGGATGGACTCCAGGACTGTCTCCAGCCTCCGACTGTCACCTAGAAGGGATTCGAACAGAGGGATGCTTTAGACAAGAACAGAGATTACTGCTGCTCTTATAATTGATTAATTGTTTTAGTAATTTTACAAGTAAAAATGTCGAACACTTGCAGGTTGGGTTTGGGTTTTGGATTGTTGGTTGGACAAAAGAAGCAATTTGAAGCTATCACTTTGGGTTCTGGGAAATTGTGATGAGCATTTTATACAATCTTTTTGACATTTTATAGACGAAACTATTAATAGTGAAAATAATCAGCAGCTTAATCGATAAAGAAAATAATGGTTAGTTGCAAACCTGCCAAGAAAACTATCTGAGAGTCTTTACTAACATCAAGTAAGTTAGCAGTATAGACATTTTTCTACAATACAGTCTACAATAATGTTTTATGTCTGTTCCTGTGTGAATTACAAATATATCTGTACCTTTGGCCGCAGTGAGCATGGTGGAGGCCAGCTCACACTGCTGAGACTCTATGTGGCTCAGTGTGAACCAGCGCGGGTAGCGGTTGGGCACCACGGACACGATGTGGTGGGGTCGTGACAGGTCACCAGACGAGGCCGTTGACTCCAACACCTGCAACCTGATGGAGAAACAGACACAGAAAATGAAATCCAAGAAACACTATTATGCAATTTAAAGGGACAGTTCACCCAAAGGTCAAAAATACACAGATTTTTCATCTAAAGTGCTATTTATCCATCTAGATTGTGTTGGAGTGAGTTTAGAGATGTCTGCTCTCTCTCAAATATAATGAAACTACTGAACTAGACCCACCAACTGTATCACCATGCAGAGGGAAGCATGCATCTACTCATGGATGAGAAGTTATAGCTACATCCAAAACACGTCTTTTGAACGTTTCGTCACACATTGAAAAGACATCCCAAGAGGAGCCAGAATCGACAGGATGCTTAGCGCTAATGTAGCACCTGAAACTCTCTTTCACTCACTCTCTCTATTCAATAACAATAATAAACATGTCAATATATTTTGACATATTACTAAATTATTTATTTGTTTAATCACAAAGAATATTTTAGTAATCACGTGTCGATTTCCTGCATCTCTCTTGCATGTCCACAGACATCTAAAAATATCCTAGCCAAACGTTCAAATATTGACCTGCACCACCCAGCACAATGTAGACATGATCTGCACATCAGATAGATGTCTTATGTTTGCTGGGATCAGCAGAGGAGGATGCAAATTAATGTTTACACCCTCTGCTGTCACAAGCACAGGCCTCTCGTCCATGAGTAGATGCATGCTTCCGTCTGCACTGTGATATGGTTTGCAGGTGTGGTTCGGAAGAAAAAGTAGTTCCTACATGAAACTGCTCCCAACAGAGTAACTGGGTCATGATTTCTGGAAGGAGACATTGCTGTTGAGGTTTCAAATGTATTTTTTGCCATCTAGTTCTATTATATTCAAGAGAAGGCAGGCATCCCTAAGGCAGATATCTCCAAAACTCTGCAACTCACACCAAAACAATATTGATGGATAGAGCACTACAGGTAAGAGGGGAAATATGTTTTTTTGATTTTGGGATGAACTGTCACTTTAAATGTACATTATCCAGAGAAAGAGCAAAGGTGGGATAAAGAGGACAGAGAAATGGGGAGTATGTTAATTAGAGCGAGACACCAAAGGTCCACGAATCATCAAAATCACAGTGAATCACTCGTGTCTTCGTACAGTAACAAGCAGACAGACAGAAACACTGTACAGACAGAAAAAGTCTTCATTATGATGGTGACTTCAAAATGAAAATGACTTTAGTGATCACAGGGGGATTACAGTTAGCCTATCCCTGCAATTTACTACCAACCTAGTATTTAATCACCTAGAAACCAAGGTATAATTAGTATTTTCTTCACTCTAATTGGTCATAATGAAGTCGGAGCCACGCAACACCTGCTAGCGGATGAAGGAGCTTCACTAGTTTCTCTCTCTGTCTCATTATAATAACACTGACGGGGCCAAGTCTTCTCCAGCACCACCACCAGCACCACCACCATTACCACTGTGGCCGGCTCATCTCCTATTCTGCTTCACTTCTCTTCCCTCCGCTCCCACCTCAGTTTCAAAGGTCTTCTTTCCTTCAGAAGACAGCACAACCTGGCCTTCTCTCAGCCAATCACAAAGCTAATTGAGTCCACGGGGAAATTAAGGAATTCACCTTCCAGCCCCGTAAGGCTGGACACACATCAAACAAATACCGACACACATGAATGAAAAGAGCCAGCACACACACATGCACACGCACACACACACACCTGCCCTTTTGAAAACACATCAAAGCAGCCCAGTAAAAGCAATGTGATGCTAAATGCCAGTTTCAATTTCAGAGCAAAGTGCATGTGATACTGTTGCCACCTGAGTGAAGGCATGTACAAAAACAGTCTCTTCATCACTCTGGGGTTTTTTTTACCCAAGAGGCCACAAGCGGGGCTCGTCTCTCAGAGCAAGGAGGTGGCAAAAACCTGAGTGTGAACACTGACACTTGGTGTAAAACGGATAAGTTTGGAAGCCCTAGCAACAGCCGGGTTCACTCCACACACATACACACACACACACACATCTAAAGGACTGCTAAAAGCCTCCACCACACTGGGGCCTTCTGGAAGATTCCTGGGGTGTAGCAAAGAAAAAAAAAAAAAAGAAAGAGCCCTGGGTAAAGATGGAGGCCTCATCAACATTCCTGTCTTTGTTTGGTTTTCACCAGAGACCCAGAGGCCTCCATTGGATAGGAGCTTGAGAGGACTGGCCTGCTGAAAAATAACCTCCTCAAAATGTTGGGGAGGAAAATCCATACTGAGCTATTGTTGTTCCATGGGAAACAAAAAAAAAAAAGAAACAAAGAAAATAAATTATGAAAAACTAGAATTACCGCCTCCCAGTCGTATGCCTTTGCCAAGCAGTCAAGGTGCAGTTTACATCCATACCTGTCCAAGTGGACTGATAGTGAGCTGAACATTATGTCACAATAAAGTTGACCTTTGACCTTTGAAGAAATTGCATTCGCATGGGACGGACATGAGGTCAGTCTTGACCTTTGAACTCCAAAATCTAATCAGTTTTTCCTTGAGTCCAAGTGGATGTTTGTGCCAATTATGAAGATATTCCATCAAGGCGTTTTTGTAATATCACGTTCAAAAGAATGAGGCAGATGGATGAACAGACAGACAACACAAGAACATAAAAATCCTAATGGAGAGCTCTGAAGCGTTCAATCGGAGCAAAAGGACAGTATATCGCAGTGCTATGGCCGCGTTCTCATCCAGCACCTTGTAAACCTACTGCAAAATGGTGCACGCTGATAATAAACATGATCGTCTTCTCTATGCAATGGCACTATACAAACTCTCAACTCAATGTCAAGTGCGCTTAAAACATCAAATTAAACTCATATTTCTTTACTGCACTATCATGGCTGGATATAAACGTGTATTATTATCAGTGATATATAAAACACTAACAGAGTGAGCTGGAAGAGGCAATCAATCCCTGACTGGCGGAGGCAGAGTGAGGAGGGGGTAGCGGGGGCAGCTTTGGTGTCAAACGGGTCCTGTGGCACTGTAGCACCCTGTCAGATCTGAGAGGCACGCAGCAATACTTAAATATTCAAGGGCGACGGTGTGGAGGGAGTCTGTGAAGGAACATGGAAGATAGATGCCATATAATGAGTGGACAGAGTTGGGTAATCAGATGTTTAGGAATGACTGAAAGTTGTAGTTTTTGTAGACTGGGAGGATTATTTTTGGAATAACTAGCGCATAAACAGTGAAATGCATATTAAAGGGATAGTTCAGATTGTTTGAAGTGGGGTTGTATGAGGTACTTATCTGTACTTATCCACTGTATAGTACCCACAGTAGAATGTCGGGACGCCTCCAGTTTAGAGAAGCAGCAAGAAATCCGGTGTAGGAAGCTTGGCAATGTACTGCAGCGGACAGGATCAGCAGCAAAACATGTTTTAGCTAAAGTCCCATTTTCAAAATGAATATCAGTTTAAGTGTACACTGTGTTTTCAGTGCTTTACCTTACTGTCAGATGTCCTTTCTTGATGAGAAACCATCGTTATATAAGCCAAATATATCAGTAACTTTATCTCACAGTATATGGGAATTGCTGTTAGTTTGTTTGCCTTATTGTCTGCCGGAGAGCATGATATTTGACTTATATAACAGTGGTTTCTGGTGGGAAACACTGTCTGACAGCAAAGTAAATATAGTGTACACTTAAACTGATATTGATTTTTTAAGTGGCTGAAATATGTTTTGCTGCTGACTCTGTCCACAAAGATGGTTTGCTTAGCTTCCTACACTGGTTCTCCTGCTGCTTCTACAAACTGGGGGCATGCCAGCCGCCATCTACAGTAGCTAATACACTGACTACTGAAAAATACCTCAAACGACCCCACTTCAAAAAATCTGAACTATCCCTTTAACACATTCAGATCCACATATATGACGAACAAGATGCAAAAGTAGTGACAGAGAAGAGCAAAGACATTGATAAAAAGCAGTCCAGTCAGGTTTTGCCTAAATCCTGAGGCCCTTTGGGGTATCTGGTCAGCATCACCATGACGACTGACCTCTCTACCTCATGCACTGTTTCCCCTGCGACTGTAAACACCCTTCACTTTCATAATCCATCAAACACTCATCTATCAGCCAAGTGTCACATCCGCTGGAAGACCTCCACTCTATACACAAACTCAAAGTTGGAAACCTTCATAATGCCTGACAGCAGGGATCAAGTCAGGCATGACCCGAAACGTAAACCCATATTTTAGTTTGCTCCTCTTAAGTGCCTTGGATACATGAAATGACATCTGCTCTGGATGAAGCAATGTTTTCCACACAGCAAGCACCTCATCAGAATGTCACCGTCAGGTAAAAACATCAAAATTATTAACTTCTCAGTAATCTAGGAAAATAGCCATATTTTCAGCTTGACCTCTGTGCATTTCTTTAGTTTGTCATGAGGTGTCGAGCAACTTTTCAGACTCATCGGTTTCACCAAAATAAATACAATTTATGGTGCTTAGACCGCCCCATTAATACAGGTGTGTGCATCACTTTGTGTGCAGCAAGTGGGAGTGCAAACAGTTTTTCATCAGTGAAAATGTTGTATTGAAAGTCTAAAAAGGAACCAATATAGGTTGAATCTGGATATTTCATCAGATAAAATAATTAAAAATGATTACATATATCTTTTTCGAATAAACATTAAGTTTTTCACTTTACATTGTACTGGAGTTGTTGGAAATGTTCAGATCACTTGAGTCAGAAACAACCCTACACAGCCACCACTGGAATCTAATTGTGTTGATGCAGCCTAAATATTAGCTGCAACTGTGCAAAAATACTGGGTTTATACAGAATGAGTAGAAAAAAACAAACAAACAAACAAACAAAAAAAAACCAAACTGTGCAGCATTCGAATGCTGATTTAGAAATCAAATATCAATGTTGTGGATGAAGCTTAAAAGCTTTGAAATATTCTGTACAGCAGCTCTGTTTATAGATGACACTACCTAAGATTATGTGTTGGAACACTAAAATGCTTCTGACATGTTATGTGTCAGCAATAATAATAATGACTTTAACTTTCGATTATTTCAGTGCATTTTGTTGCCAAAACATGAGCTTTTACTTAATATTTTGAATGAAGAAATATGTGTGTGTGTGTGTGTGTGTGTGTGTTTTTACAGGGTGATATGTCCACGTTTACATAAGCACAGAATCTTAATCTCTCCTCTGCTGGAGCAACTATGGATTGCCAGCATCCTAATTTACAGTCTGTATTTTTCAAATAAACATTTGCATGATAAAATGAAGAAAATATTCAAAAATCATTGTGTTTTCATTCGGTGCTGGCATATATTCAGAAATTATGGATTATGTGGCAGATCAAAGGTTGTGGATTACAGCGAGGATCTAGATTCATTAGCATTGGAAGACTCGTATCTCATATGGAAATCTCATATGATAACAGGCGGCTGGGATTTGTCTCTTTGGCTTCCAAAGAGTTTGCGATAAGGATGGACAGTCTCTGAAGAGGCAGCAAGCTTCTTCTTCTTCTTCTTCCTCTGTGGCTGCAGTCAAATTCTGGGCAGCCTGTGAACCAGTAGGCAGCTCCACTTGTGTTTTTGTGTTGGCCGCTCACACCAAGCCATCGCACAGCATATGCCGCTCTCGCACGCTTTAATTAACCTCATAAACACACACATACACACACACTTTAAAATACTGGGTATGCATTTGTGTGTATGGAGGCAGTCAGACTTTTCTCACATTAAAAAAAAAGCTGAGTGTAACTGTGAAGGAGAAGACAAATAGAGAACACAAGAGGAAAGTGAAAAAGTGTGTGTGTGTGTAGACTTTCTCATGCTCGTTGTATCAATGATAGTGTTATAATGGGTCCATTAAAATAGCCCTGGTTCCTTTACCTCCTCCTCTATATTTAACTGTCCGCCGTCCCGTGGGAGCGGGAAGGTATATGCTATCATATTACACTACGCTACATTACACACATTCATTATGTGCTGAGTAGACACCCCTGGCTCCCAGGAGCACCCATAAGTGGCCATATTATTCTAAATCGCCGGTTTCACACCACACGAATGAGGATGGAGGAGGCGAGGAGGGGAGGAAACGGGGGAAGGTGAAGGGAAGTAGCAAAAGGAGGGAGGGGAGTGGCTGACTCAGGGAAAACAGGTTTGGGACGTGGGTTTTAGAGGCAAGAAGGGGACGCTCAGCGGTCGGATATGCAACCTTCAAACCACACAGCTCCTCAATGAGGAAGACAGGCATGTTGTTTTGGTTATTTCACTTCCTGACGCCTCCTAACTGGGTTAACTGGAGGAAAAAGTGTGAATGTGTTTGCTGTCTTTTTGTTCTCCACTTGTCCGACTGTGACACACGAGCCAGAAAAACTCACTTCTCATTCATTCACTAATCATCTGCCAGTTTTTCAGTGCTGGACTCCAAGAAGCCGTGCTTTGTAGAAACACAACAAACATCATCCCCACACTGCCCTCTCCCTGTTGGCCCTGCATGTGTGTGTGTGTGTATAGTGTGTGTGTGCTTCCTCCTCATTACAGCCACACTAATTACAGTCTCATTAATGTAATTAATATTCACTGATCCAGCTCCCACTAGTCACAACATCAAAACACAGCAGCGCAGACTGATTAACACACATACACATGTACACATTGTCCACAGATGAATACACACAGGAGCTTAATATAGAGGGAGATCACATAGCAAAACGCAAAGTCAGACCCGGGACACGCACCCAAATACACACAGACAAAATGCTCTATATTTTACTGTCTTGGAATCTCCAAAATCCTCTGATAATAACCACAACCAACCGGGGTCAGCAACAAAAGGTATTATAGCCGCTTAGAAAGATCCACCCTAAAAAAATCTATATGAGTTTAAGTGAACACTTTAATTGGAATATTTTTACCACTTTACTTTGCCGTGAGACAGCTTTCTCTGACAAAAAACAATGCTGTTATATAAGCCAAATATTGCTCTCTCCAAACCAACCAAACTCCATAGGACAAAACAGTAATTTTACTTTGCAGAACACAGGAGTTGCTAGTCTACCGTTGCCTCAATCTGTTAGTTTGTTTGTGTAACTGTGTGACTTTGGTGAATCCAACTAACCTTTTGAAACACAATGACAACAAACAAACTAACACACAGCAGTAGAAGAACAGCAGTTGTGGTGTTCTTTGTGGTAAGATTACTGATTTTGCCCATTGGAATTTGGTTGGTTTGGAGAGAGCAATATTTGGCTTATATAACGACAGTTTCCCATCAGAAAAGGCTGTCTGATGGCAAGGTAAAGTGATAAAAAAAAATATTCTAAATATAGTGCACAGTTAAAGTGATGTTGATTGTTTGTTTTTTAGCAGTACATTGCTGATCTTCTGTGCTGGTGCTCCCCTGTAGGTAATACCCTGATGATCAATAAACACCTCATACAACCCCACTTCAAATAATCTGAACTGTCCCTTTAAAGCTTGTGGAGAGCATGCACTAGTCTTGTAATGTTTAGGTTGGATACTTTAGTTGGAGGCATTACAAATAACAAACATTTTTACAAGTTTTGGAGTTGGACTCTGGACAAATCTGAATGCCATCCTCCTGGTTCCAGGTGGTAAACATCTGAAATCTGAATGTTGTGTTACTAAGTTACAAAAGAAGAGATGCAGAGTCTATTTACAGTCGGGTGATTACAAAAAGTCTGAGGTTTTAGTCTCCAGTTTAGAAAAACAGACATATTTTCTTCAAATGACCACCCTCTATTTAAGAGTTTTTTCCACTGTAATGTTTTTAAAGGCTCCATTAGCCCAAACATAGAAGGATTTTCTTAATCTGAGGATCAGCGTTTAATTCTACAAATGAAAATCAATAAAATTTGATTTACAAGGTTTTGACATGATTACAGCAACACAAATTCTAACAAACGCACACCCACACACACTTAAGAGACCTACCGCATGGCTCTCAGTGCAATTTTGTACGCCAGTTCAGCGTCGTGAGGTAGGAGAGAGGTAAAGAGATAGCGGGCGAAGGTGTGCATGGGAACACTCTCTCTGTGGACGATCTCTCCGAGGCCAGAGTACGGACCAGCTGTTTTAAAAAGACACAGAACAACAACACACATATACAAAAAAGAGAAACTGTTTTTAGTGATGAAACAAAGAGGTGGAAAAAAATCACAAAACTGTCTCATCAGGTCCATAAATGTTAAGGTACACTCTTATTAATAGAGGTTTAAAAAGGGCTGTTCCTGAAGGGCTGAGGTTCTATCTAGAACCATTTGATTCTGAAGAACCCTTCTTTGAAGAAAGGGTTCTACAAGGACTGTTGAAATCCTTGAAGAACTCTTAAGTCAAGGTTCTATGTACCATAACCATATAAAAGGGTTCTTGGTAGAGCTCCCTGGATGGATTCTAGATAAGACCCTTGGAATATAAAAAGGTTCTCTGGAGAACCCCCTGGGCGTATTCTTGATAAAAACTCTTGGAATATAAAGGGGTTCTCAGTAGAGCCACCTGAGTGGGTTCTCAGTAAAAGTCTTGGACTATAAAAAGTTTCTCAGTAGAACCCCTTGGGTATGTTCTACATAAAAATCTTGGAATACAAAAATGTTCTTGGTAGAACCCCCTGGTTGTGTTCTCGATAAAACCCTGAGACTATAAAAATGTATCTATAAATAAGAGGATTCTTGTTGGCACCCTTAGAAGGTGGAAAGGTTCTGGATATCCTCCTAGAGAGGGTTCTGGGTGGAACCATTACACCAGGTTGTCTGTGGAACCTCATATACGGAGTTCTTGGTAAAAAAGTTTCATAGATGGTTTTGGGTATAACCCTTTATTTTGGTTTCTAGGTAGACCTCTCTGAAAGAGTTCCAAATGGAACCATTATAAAAGGTTCTACCAGGAACTAAAAGGGTTCTCCTATGTAGACAAGCTGAAGAACCTATTTCTAAGAATGTATGGCACTGAAATGTTTGGTATACACAGTATTAACAGACAACAAAAGAACAGTTAAATGTTTATTTTGTTGTACACTGAGTTGTGTTTTCTCTACAGCACACTGATCTGCTCCATCCCTCCCACCCAGGAAGAACCGAAGCCACGCGGCATTAAAACAAACTGTGACGTCAAGAACCATATGGTCGTGTGTGCAGACTTGGCCTCACGCTCCTCTCTCCTTCCCTTCCCTCCCCCCATCTTTCTCTTCCTGCACTTCCCCTCATCTCTGGTGGGTTATTTTAAACCCCAACAGGCTCCTAAGCCACAGACCACATCACACAGTGGCGCGGCTGCAGCCTCCAGGGGCCCGCAGAGGCCTCGCAGCCTGGTGCTCTATTAGAAACGGAGCCAGAGGTGGGTGGTCGCGCCGGGGACAAGGCAGGGCTGGGGTTTGGGTGGGGACTGGAGTGGAGTCTTCCTCCTCCTCCTCCTCCTCCTTCTGCCTTTCCCATAACCAAACCTCATTCTGCTGCTGCCCCGGCCCTGTAAATGTACACACTGAGTGTTGTGTGTGCAGCATGTGTGTGCTGACACAATACCCCTGGTGTTACTGTGTAAAGAGCTCATTTTGGTCTGGCCCAGGGCAGCTCAGCCTCTATTTGCACCACAAAATGAAAGGATAATAAATAGTGAGACAGAGTGCGATGTGTTTTTTCCTGTTTTAGCAAGAATGTGTAGGTTCTTGCTGCGTGGGAGGAGGAGAAAAGAAAGACAGGAGTGAAATAGAGGGACAATATACTCTTAGAAACAAGGGTTCCAAAAGGGTTCTTCCTGGAGGCCTGAGGTTCTATCATGAACCATTTGCTTCTGAAGAACCCTTTTGTCAGTTTGTCAATTATTTGTGAAATTGTTTTTTTGGTTACGGCCACGGGTTGCGTTAAGAATCTGTTTGTTCTAAAGAACTCTTTTTACAAGAAAGAGTTCTTCATGGATTATTGAGGTTCTTGAAGAACTCTTTCATCGAGGGTACGTCAAGGGTTCTTTGTACCATAATATGAAATGTTTCTTGCTAGAAATATAGAAAGGTTCTCTGTAGAATTCCTTGAGTGGGTTCTAGATAAAACCCATGGAATATAAAAAGGTTGTTAGCAGAACCTCCTGAGTTGGTGGCACCCTTAAAAGGTGATAAAATTCTGGACAGAACCTCTAGAGAGGGTTCTTTGCAGAACCAATACACCATAGAAAGGCTTGCTGTAGAACCTCTTATAGGGGGTTCTGACCAGAATCTTTCACACATGGTTCTAGGTATAACCATTTATGTTGGGTTCTGGGTAGAGCTCTCTGAGAGTATTCAAAGCAACCTTTAAAAAAGGTTCTAACAGGAACCAAAAAGGGTTCTTGTATGGAGACAAGCCAAAGAACCCTTTATGGGTCCACTTGGCACCTTTATTCTAAGAGCATGTTGTGAAATAATATCTGTTTGTTCTCACCCTCCAGCAGAAAGACGGCCTGTTTACGGAAGATTTTGACCAGGGAGTCGTCCAGTTCCACTTCCTGCAGCTTGGCCAATAGCTGCTCCTCGTTGCGACACACCTTCTCTTGAGCATAGAGCCCATCAGGCATCACCCTCTGCTGGCCCAAGCCAATCAGAGCCGTTTCCACCGCCAGCGCCACATACGATTCACCGTCTCCTAACAATCGCTGCACAGGCATCCGCTGTAGCTCTGCTCGGCTCACGACACTGGAGCAGTCTGCGAAGAAGAGGAAGAGGAAAACAGAGTAAGACGAGGAGAAACAAAGAACGTGAGCTGGCATGCAGTGGTAGTGGATGTCTGTGTTATTCTCTGAGGTTTTGGACACTCGATGAGCCTGTCTCCTATGGAAAACCACTGCGTCAGTCACACAGTCGAGGTCTGAACCCAGCGACCATCCAAAATAAAGATCAACGCCTCAGGAGCATTCCTCCGCTCGCTCCTCTACCTCAGCGGAGAGGGCTATTTCTGTGAGCAGAGGAGGCAACGAGGGACAGAGCGATCACCAAGCGTAGGAGAGGAGAATTGGAGAAACATGAGAGGAGAGGATGAAGAGTGAAGGTGAATCTACACCTAAACTATCTTTTCTATCTGCAATCTAATGTAAGAAATGAAAAAAAAAGTCTTATTATTTGACTATAAAGACTAAAAATGACTCTACTGTAGTCAAAAGGGCAGGGTGCAAATATAAATCATGTATTTTGACATCACACAGTAAAAATTAACAAGAATATGTGCAAATAGTCAACTGTTTCATTATTATAGCCTTGTTCGTTTTGTATATTGCTACAGTATAGCATTGTTTTGTAAGTGGTAGTTATGTTAACCATGTAGTGTGTTATTATACAGCATGTCATATGTATATATCATGCACAAACCATATAATACAAGTGGTACAAAGAAAACATACACAAAACATAAGGTATGATCTTTTTAGACTTGTGCTGGCTCAGAATGTGGTGTTTCAAATGCTGCCATAGAAGCAGAGCTATTTTGAAATATATTTAAGTGAATTTATTACACAGTTTTGTTAAATACTCGACTGATTGGTCACTTACAGCATTTTAAGGTCTGTTATTTCTGTATAGCAGACCGTTGCTATGGACGCAGCTGGGATCATAGACTCTGGGAGAGCAAAAAATCAGTTTTATATCAATAATAAAGCGCTGCATCACCCTGTCAGGGTTTATTTCACAATAACGACCTGCGTACTGTACACTATCCCTTACTTGTTTGATTCAGGATTAGAGCAGCAATGATTAGGTGATTGATCTATTAGTTATTTTGAGTAATTAAAAGAAAAAAATGTCAAAATTCTCTGTTTTCAGCCTCTCAAATGTGAATATTTTCAGTTTCTTCATCCTCTATAAGAGTAAACTAAATACCTTTGGGTCGTGGACAATACAAGACATTTGAGGATGTCAGTTTGGACTCTGGGAAACAGGCATCAACAGTTTTCACCATTTTCTGGCATTTTATGGCCCCAAAAACTAATCAATTGGTCAATAATGAACATAATGTTTAGTTGTAGCCCTATCTAGGATGCCAGTTGGTGTCAGTCAGCAGCACCTGAGAGGTCTAAGCAGGTGTTGGAGCCCTCTTCTCCCACTCGTCCCGTCTCTGTCAGGGTGCTGAACAGGGTGCCGATGGGATCTAGGGGGTGTCCCACCCAGCCCTCCATGTTGGTGATGGAGGTGTGGCCTTTATGGAGCAACTCTGAGACAAGACAAAGCAGAATAAAGACACAGTTAGCAAAGACAAAGGGGATGCTTTTAACAGATAAATTTAATATTTAAGTACATATATAATGCTGTTTTTCACATTCTTGTGTACACATCAGTCTCTGTCTAATTTCCACCTTTATTGATAGATTGTTTAGTTTTCTTGACCTTGTTGTTCTTAGCTGTTATGTCTCTTCCATTCTTGTGAAGGTACACTAAGAGCAATACATAAGCAGAGTACACTTAAAAAAAAGGTGTTCAACAGTGTAAATCATCACATCTTAACATCAGAACTCTCAGTGTACAATTTTTCAAGACCGTCAGTATCATGGTTTGATTCATATTTGAAGGGTGGTGAACAGTGTGAGGTGATTAGTAACATAAAGTCCGTTTTTCACAAAACTGAAATAGGAATTCCCCAAGGAAATATCTTCCATTATAAAGCGTCCTGCTACAGAATCACTGAACATTTTAAATGACATTGAAGGTGAGCTCTTGAGTAAGAAAAAGAGGTGAAGCATTTCGTGATAATTTTAGACTCTCAGTTAAATTTTAAAAGTCATGCTAAAAAGACTAATAAAATTATTAAAGCCAACTTGAGCTGTTTAAAGATGATACAAAATTGTTTGACATCTGACTGCACTTTGCTGTTTCTCAGTATTCTCACGTGTGTCCTCTGGTTTCATGACATGGTCTCAGACCAACCAGTCTGTGATGAAATCTATCAAGTGTCTTTACAAGTGCCATCACTGCCACATCTTAAGTAAATACAAGTCTTTAAATTTTGTAAACATATTGATTTTGAATATGTAAAGCTTGTTTGTGTTTAAACAGACTTGCTCCTCATCCACTCTGTGAATATGTTAACAAACTATAGAGCAGATCTACCAGAGCAGCTTCAGGTGGCAACTTCCATCTTTTATTCAGACGGCTTTTTCTGTGAAAGGAGCAAAGCAAACTCACCATCAGATCACTTGAAATCTGTTGCAAGTGTCACCACTTTTAAGAAATCTACCAAATCCAGTGACAGTGCAGGTTAATTCAACAACAAACCTGTACTCATGTCCGGTCTTTAAAAGTACTGTTGTTAAATGTAATGTCTTTAAATGTGTGCTTTATTTCTTTTTGCTGTACTCAGGTTTTTCTTAGTTTTATGATATTTTGTTGTACTCAGTTTACCATCTTTTTATCTCACTGTTCCAGCCTCTTGTTTTCATAAAAGCCTGCCAGGGATGAGTGTCGCAAATCAGTATTCCCTATAAATAAACTATGATATTTGCATCAGATGGCCGTTTTCAGCTTGTCTATGTACACTGTATCTGTACCTATGAAATAAACCATAAATAAATACTTGGCCAATAAAGCCTAATTATGATTCTTCTGATTCTGGTTGCCAAAACCATGTAGTCTATTTTTAAACATACATATATATATATTTTATAATAAGAATTTTGGTCAGCCAACAGAACAACTGTAAAAAACACTATCAGCTCTTAAATTAAATAAGAAGGACAATGAATGCATAATAAAATGAAGTTGACTTTTTAAAGTAACAAGGTAATTTTGAACAACCACACCACATTTTTTCCTCTTTGCTATTGGCAATTAATTACCCCAGCTTCCAAAAATGGATGACTTAAAAACAAGTTTCACAGCTGGAGGAGTTCTGGAGAGTTTTCTCTTTCCCTTGATATTATTACAGGGTATTTATGTGTGTGATGGGTGTAGGATGGTGGTGTTTGTATGTATAACAAGTACATTTTTGAGAATGGTGCTAATTTGTATTCTGACAATAAAGACAAACTAAAGTAATCTTTACCTTTCTTGTGTCGGCGGAAGTGCTCCAGTTGCCTCTGCTGTTGCCGTCGTAGCGTGTTCACTACGGCGATGGCCAGTCGGAGGGCTTCTCTTGGGTAACCGTGGGAACGCAGGGCGTCCACCCTGGCGCAGGCTGTTGGGACGTGTTCTGCGGGAAAAAAAAAAAAAAAAAAAGATATTCTTCCCTCAGCTGCTGTTGATTCTAACTTAGTGTGTATAAATAACTAACACACATACATACACCTACATACAGACTCACCATGCCACAAGGGCCAGCCGCGTGAATCAAAGAGGGAGCCCTCCTGGTTGTCATGGTAACAGTAGTTGGCATAGAGGTCACTGGCGATAATGTGCTGAAGGTGTCGGTCCTGCCAGTGCAGGTCACAGGCCTCGATGGCCCGTGTGAACACGGTCCTGTGGGGGCGCATCTCTGCAGGAGGAGGAGGGGGAGAAGATATAAACGGGGATTAATTATTTATTTTGTTTTGTTTTATTCAGGGTTTTTTTTTTTTCTTTCAAACGTAGATTTTCAGCTTTCTGTGGTTTATTTTTATATCAAACTGAATGACTTTGGTTTAATACTGAATATGAGATATTTAAAGATGTCACCTTGGACTTAAACAGGACAATTAACTTTAGTCTTTGTTGATATTTGATAACTGCTAATAAATAAAGCAATTTGTACATGGGAAAGTAATAATTGACTTCAGGCAAGTAGATATCTGACCACTTGCCCAGACGGACAAATGAAAAAAACAAAAACATCAATGTTGAAGCCTGATTAATAACATGTTACTTTACGGCACATTAGCATAATTACTATAAACAAACATAACCATCACATGCACTACTAACAAGACTGACAGCCTGAACCAGATTCTAAACTGGTGAAAATCTGCTGGGGTGTTTTAACACAAGAGAGCCGCTGTTTTCAGCTAATCTGTGCGAAAGCTTTGAGAAAATCACTTCAAACTGTTTGCTTTTTGATCAGGTTTAGTGAAGTAAAAGAAAAACAGACACATGCAGAACGAAGCTTCAGATGAGCAGCAATGTTCCACGTGTATGTTTACAGACATCGCATGTACTGTAGCACCTCTCACCTTCACCACTGTGAGATACGTTATTACACAGTAAACATGTTATTGACTGACATACAAAACTCGTCAATCTCTGACCTTGGTTGCCATGGGCACCCTGAGGCAGTGAGTGGGTGAGGTTGGGCAGCTCGTTGCCGTGGTTACCGTCCTCCCAGGGGCAGACGTCCACGCTGTTCCATCTGCGCAGCTGGCGCAGCCACGACGACTTCTGCTCGGGTTTGCAGTGGGGGTTCAGTACGATGCACATCCACAGGGCACCTAGACACACACACACACATGCACACAAACATTGTAAACACACGCACATACACTTCAGTCAGCTGACGTTAGCAGTGAGTCATACAATGCAGGTATACAGTGAGGTTTCAAAAATCCTAAATACAGTTATCACGCCAGGCTGAAAGCTGGAGGCAGTTTTCAAAACATTGTTTCTCTTTTATTTTAGTGCACATTTTGTATGCTGCCGCCATCTTGCTCTGGAATACAAAAAGTCTGAGAAAACAGAGAACTTAACTAGTCCCGAGGCAACGCTGACTGCACACACATCATTTTGGAGTAAATTGGAACAAACAGAATATGAAAAGTGGCTATGTCTCTGGGGACGCGAGCACATTCAGGGATTTTACTCTCAAGACTGCCGGAGATATGTAGACTCTACAGTGTGCGAGAGAGAGAGAGAGAGAGAGAGAGAGTGTGTGTGTGTGTGTGTGTGTGTGTGTGTGTGTGTGTGTGTGTGTGTGTGTGTTGTGCGTGTGCATGTGTGTAAAAGGCAGAGAGAGTTTGGGAGGAAGGACGAACACAAGGACAGAGACGGAACATGAAGTGAGAGAAAGAATACAAAAGGTACAGAACAGAGGCAGAGTAGAAAAAAGGGAGATGAAATGGGAGCGGAGATGATTTGGATGAGGAGACACGGGTGAGGACAAGTGAATGAGGCATGGCTTTATGTCTTACGGTTGGTGTGTGTAGCTAGCATTGGTAGTCCGTGTTGCTAATGTTAGCAGTTGGTCTATGTAGCTAACATTAGTGGTTGGTCTGTGTAGCTAATGTTAGCAGTTGTTTGTGTAGCTAATGTTAGCAGTTGGTCTGTGTAGCTAATGTTAGCAGTTGGTCTGTGTCGCTGACATCAGCAGTTGATCTGTGTAGCTCACGTTAGTGGCTGGTCTCTGTACATGCGTCATTTTGGGGTAAACTGGAACAAACAGAGTATGAAAAGTGGCCACGTCTCTGGGGATGCGAGCACATTCAGGGATTTTACTCTCAAGACTGCCAGGAATATGTAGACTATACTGTGTGTGTGCCTGAGTTGTACATATGCATGTGTATAAAAGGCAGAGAGAGTTTGGGAGGAAGGACGAACACAAGGACAGAGACAGAACATGAAGAGAGGAAAAGAATACAAAAGGTACAGAACAGAGGCAGAGTAGAAAAAAAAAGGAGAATGAAATGGGAGCAGAGATGATTTGGACGAGGAGACACGGGTGAGGACAAGTGAATGAGGCATGGCTTTGTGTCTGGAGGAGGAGAGGAGTAGCTGCGGCTCAAAGAAGAGAAAGACAAAAGAGGGGGAGAGTAGAGGGAGAGAGGAGCGGCGCCGAGAGGCAGCATTCACCACACATCAGGGGGAGTGATAAGGACTTGGGAAGAAGGGTTTGAAGTGTGGACTTCAAAGAGCCCGTACACACACTTCCAAAAATACGTGGGATTGAAACAGATGAGATCACTGCGCTGTCCTCACAAAGTGCAGAACAAGACCAAAGGGAGAAAACGAACATCATCATCAACGGCGGCAGCAACATCAACCAGGACATTAGAGGGAAACAACAAAGACAAGAGACAACAAGACTGCTGTCCTGGTGACGGGCGCGTTGGTTTTTGTGGGTTTGCGAGGAAGTGTTTTGCTGTAGGTACAGTACATCTGTCAAAAGAACTACACACCGTATCAAACCACATGACGGCGTGGCGAGCAGCTCTCTGTCACATCAACTAAATATATAATGTGAAGTGTTTGAAAACATTACGGAGGTCGTAATATTTGGGGTTTTTTGATGAGGCGTGATGTGCCGCATTAAACGGCTTCTAATTCACAAAGACACTGTGCTGAGCTGCCTTACTTGCATTCACAGTGAGAGGGAGAGACTGGGCTGTCTCTGATGAGCAGGGGTGAGAGGGGTACTTTCGGGTTGGTCTGTGTAGCTAACTTTAGCAGTTGTTCTGTGTCATCTTTAAATTGGATGATCTGTCTTTATTTTAAAAGTCTCCAAATAAATCAATTTTTTACTAAATGTATCTATATCTGATTAAATTTTTTTAAATGTGTAACTGTAATGGAATACAGTTACCTTTTTTCTATGTCAAAATGACCTAATCCAGTTACATGTAATCCATTACCCCTCAAGCCGGTTGATAAGTGTGTGTGAGAATGTGTGTGTGTATGGGCTGTCTTGGACACAAAGGACAAATAAACAAACAGAAAAGAAAAAAGATGCGTGTGTGCCTTTGTGTCGGTGTCTGGGTTCGATCGACCACCTTGCTAAATCTGTCCGTGCCTCTGCATACTGGCTGTGAGAGGTGTGTGTGTGTGTATACGTTTGTAGGACAGTCACTGAGTGTGTGTGTGTGTGTGTGTGGTGTGTTTTTCCCCCTCACCTAGCTCGTCCCAGAGCTGTCTGTACTTGTCGGTCATGGTGGTGCCCTGCTGTCTCCACAGCGCCAGCCGAGGGTCGGCCATGAACTGTTCTGTGATCAGTGTTAACATCCTCGCTCCGTTGGAGTCACGCATCTTCAGCATCTCCCTCACCTGCAGGAGGACAGAGGAGGAGACAGCGAGGATGGTTACGTACACGCCCGCACACGCGGTAGTTTATACAAACAGATTTATGGAGGATGAACACAGACACACACTGACAAACCAAACAGTTCTCGCAATGTAGAGAGACATACAGGACTACATTTGGACAACACACAAGCATGCACACACTGAAAAATGGATGTATGGAGGGTTATCAATGACAAAATGAAGTGAACGTCAAACAAATTCAAGCTGTGCTTTAATGCTTTTAAGAGATTAAATGATCACCACGATAAAATTCCAGACGGTTAGTATTACCATTTCAAACTGTGATAATTAAAACTGTGTTTGAGTACAGTGCTTTAAAAATCTCACAGTAAATACTGGCCGGCATCAACCAACTTTAGTGCCCAGACGCAGGCACAGCAGCAACATGGGTTTGTTTTGCTTCAATAAAAACATTGACATTGCAAAAGAGATTATGCCATTTCAAATGGTTGAGAGGTTTGCAACATAAAACTTGGTGAAATGATTTCAGAGTGTCTATCAGTGCTTTTTGAACATTTGCAGCACCTTTTAACAAAACTGTGATAATACCATCATATTTTTGGTCACTACATTTTCAGACTGTTTCATCACTAATGATTTGTACGGCCTCATTACCTTGTGCATAATTTTAGATTGTTTTTAGTTATTTCTATTAATTAATTAATTATTAATTCCACATAAAGTTTTATTGTATACTGTATCTTCTCTTCTATATTGTGTTTATCTGTTGATCTGGGTGAGGAGCTGTGGCATACAATTGTCCCTACAGGGAGAAATAAAGCTGAAAGGACTCAAAAGGGGAAAAAAAAGTCTTCAGAAAAAGTTATTGCTGTTTAAATTCTTGTAATAGGGATGGGTATCATTAGGAAATTAATGATACTGCTATTGCTTATCAATATCTCATACATATCTTACTTAATTAATCCAAGATTTGATTTAACTTTCAAAGGTCACAATTAGATTTTTTGCACTGACAGTTTTTAAACTATTGAGTCTTGATTTGAAAAGATCAGCAGATCATTATTTTTATGCGCTGACAACCGTCATTAACATTTTCAAATTCTCCTTTGAAAAGATCTATACAGTATCAATTGTCACATAATTTCCTTAAACTAGGCCGTGTCATCTTTTAAGTGTTGTTTTTCAAACACGCACCAGACGACCAAGACGAGAGTTGCTGATTCTCCCTTTGATATAGATTATTGAAATTGAAAGTTCATTTTGATTGCTTTTTGATTAAAAATGAAATTGTGGCATCTAGGGATGCAAATGATTAATCGACTTTAGATTAATTGTCGATCAAGAGGTTGCTCGATTAAAATGTATTAATCACGATTAATCGCTAGAGGGCGCTAGCGCTCTACTGAAGTAACTTGAACAGAGCGAGAAGGAGAACACGCC
>JAJHUR010099323.1:5162-26250 GCA_027495735.1 Lutjanus campechanus | reverse complement strand
AACGACCACACAGTGGTTTAATACCTGAACTCCCAAGCCAGTCAGTCAGAACTGAAGAAGCCTCTTGGATGAGAGGCGAAACGTCTTCAAGAACTCTATGAAGTCCAGTTGCCTACAACAAACCTTGCTACGAATACCATGACCTGGATGACTGAGAACCTTCACAGACATAATACATAAAGCTGTATTATTTACTTTATTTTTTATTATATTATTTATTATTTACATGGTTATATATTGTAGTCTGATGCACATTGGTGTAAATAATTCTTGACATTTGTTATTTCTGTATCTTCAATATATACTACTCTCTATGTATTTTCTATGGAAGCCCATTTCCTCCACTGAAAGAAAAAATATCCCCATGGTAAGTTATAATTATGAGACTGAAAAAGTCAACATTATGAGATAAAAAGCATTTTAAAGCATTACTTCTTTTCTCATAATTTCAATTTAATAGATTAAAATTTCAACTTTTTGTCTCATAATTTAGATTTTTTTTTTTAAATCTCATAACTTAGACTTTTTATCTCATAATTCTGACTTACCATGGGGATATTTTTTCTTTCAGTCGTAGAAATGGGCTTTTATAACTTGCAGCAACAGATCAGATTCTTACATACTTGTGTATATATTTCTATTTTCTTAATTTCCCTGTGCTTATGTTCTTGAATGGGAGCATCTGTAACGTGAGCAGTTTTTCCCTGGGGATCAATAGAGTATTTTAAATTAGTAATGCTGATAAACCATTGTTAAACCTACCAGGTTTTTGCTGACGTACTCCGGCTTCATCCAGCTGGTTAGGTTGGTGAGGGCGTAGTGCAGGTCATTGGTGACAATTTCAATCTCGGACAGGACGGCCTCGAACTTTGGCTGATGTGCGAGGACGGCAATGAGAGAGGAAAGTTAGTTCTCACTGAGTTGTAGCAGATGAATAAATGAGATATTTCAAACACCATGCATGTGTGCACACAATCTTGTGTGAGTGCTCGGTGTGTTGCTGGGATAATGCAGCATTAGGGGACACGTGCGTCATCTAGCCATATTTCAGGTTCAAACAGGTGAACACAGGAACAGGACAGGAACAGGAACATTGTCATGGCGAGCAGCCATTTTATTCTTAAAGTGTCTCTGAGTTCTCTTAATGTTAATCAAAATACACATTTTTAAACCATAATTATTGTTGATCTTTGATTTAGAAGGACTACAGACTTGACATTGTTATGGTTGAGACACATCTGATAGAAATATTATTGAATGAATTTGTCTAAAAATAGAATTTACCAGTGCTTGAGCAGTAGTCCTGCCTTTTTTTTAAAAAAAAAACACGAAATGAGACAGGGGTCCTTAGGGTATAGCTGACTCTTTTTATGGCTGATTTTTGTACAAATCTGATGGAGTTGATGGAAACCTGAGACACAACTTTGAGGGGCCAACATTCTTCCATAAAATCAATTTTAAAACAAAGATGATTACAGTATGTTTACACAGACTTAAAGTGTGTGAACTTATCTTTGGAGTATGCGAGTCTATGCACTGATCTAATACCAAATCATTTACTATTCCAGAAACAGGACCCTGTTACCTCACAGCAGCACCCGCACACACTTGTTTTTTTTAAACCAGAGCCACACCTTATCAGTACTCAGTATCAGCCAATACGCAAAGTTCAGTTATCTGAATCAGGAAGGAAAAAATGCTATCAGAACATCTCTACTCATCACAAAATCTGAATTGGACAAACAAACAAAAAACTGAATCCTGCACAGCAGGCAGTGATTTCAACTGTCTAACTTTTACTTTTACTTTCTATCATGACAGGAGTAGAATCATCAGGGCAGCTGGGGTCACACAGAAGTGCCGCTGTCAGCTCTTTTACTTTGGTTGTATGATCATGCGTTGCATGTGTTGAGGAAGTTGTGTTTCTGTCACATGTGCACGGTGTCGTACCTTTGCGAGGTCTTTGTGCAGCGCAGTCAGAATCTGTGCCTCATTCTCTTTGATCAGGGACATCAGCTGGGTCAACTGAGCTCGGCGAAACTGCTCTGGGATCGTGACGCCTGAACGAAACACTGACCGCAACCTGTCCACAACGTGACTCTGAGCGTCCATCCTTTCACCTGCAACACATGCACAGAAACTCAGAAAATCTCACTTTTAACGACAGTTATCAGCGTTAAAATATCACTTCAGCAATTCAGTCTTTGAAAGATGTGCATCTTACAAACACTCTGGTAATAAATGACATGAATCATAAATCGTACACACAGGACCTTTAATAAAAATCTACAATTTATCAATGCTGTGTTAATTTTCGAAAAGGGTATTGAAAAAAAATTTTTTTTCAAGGTATTGAATCAAAGTAATAAATCCCAGTTGTGTGACAACACAACACTACTTCATAAACAGAGGGTCTGTTCATAATCTCAGAGTGACACATGCTTGCCAACCCTCCTGATTTTCCCAGGAGGTTCCTGTTTTTCATCTCCCTCTTCCTATTTCCTCCTGGGATCACAATTCTCCTTTTCACATTTCTCCAGATCTCTGACAAATTTTCAGACCTTTTTTTTGCTTCATTATCACAACCTGTTTCTGACACTGTACAATGTGTTATACGTCCTATATGATGACACCAAACCAGACTTCCTAAAAAGAATTCCTGTTTCTTAAGGAAAGTTTAAAGGAAAGGGTCATGCATTTTGTAAAATCTCTTGCATCAGTTTTCTTTTAGGGGCAGGGGCAAAAACTAAAGGAATGAAAGAAAAAGAGATTTATGGCAGGGCACACTAGAGGGACAAATTATTCTAAGCAAAGTTGAAATTACTCAACATAAAAATGCTGCTGCAGTGTACTTATTTTCTTATTTCACCAGAATGCAGGAGAGTCTATCTTTTTTTTTTTGGTATCCCTACTTTTGAGGTCTCAGGGTTAGTATGGAGTGATGGCTGTGATTGGCTCTGCCAATAAAGCCACTGTGACACACCGGATGCTACATTGTTTTTATAAGCCACCGATCTGACAAATTAGAGCAGATAGGCCTGTCCATGTGACTCAGCAAAAAATGATAGCAGAGCCTTGTGGGTAATATAAGCAACAAGGAAAACGTTGCCTATTCATATCAATATAGGAAAACATTAAAGTCTAGCTATGGAACTGTTTAGTGAGGAAGTGGAAGTGAAAACCCAGATACTAATGGATTTGAACACTCTAAATAGTCATTTCGCAATGGAGACGGAGCATTTATTAAAAACTTGTACGCCGAATTGACCAGGCGTTCTAAGTGTTTCATCAGATGTGTTAAAGTTCGTGGCTATTGTGACCCCACCTTTGCGGAAAAGCAAAAAAAAATGTAAATTGTGACATTTCCCAATGGATGTTCATGCGCCACTGAGAGAGGGTGACGACGGCGCATGACAAAACCGTGAAACAGCGGGTGTAGACACAGATAGTTAGGGATTTGAACAGTCTAAAAAGTTATGAGAAGGAGAAGGAGTATTTGTTAAAAACCTGCAAGCCGAATTTACCAGACGTTCTCAGTGTTTCTTCAGATGCGTTCAAACGCTGGCTGTCTCAACACATTCTTTGCGTTAAAGCAAATAAATATAAACTGTGATATTTCCCAATGGAGGTTCGCGCACCACTGACAGAGCGCAAGTGCACTTGTGCGCTTGTTAGGCTTGTTATAAACTCACAGATTAATTACCATGCTTATCTTTTGTGATATTCATCCGCGGGGACTAGTATGTTACAAACAGAACAGAAAATCGACTATAGAAGAGGTACTTGTGTGTTCAGCCTACCTGTTACTTTGCGTCTTGTCTCTCGTGTCAGCTCCACAGCTCCCGTGCCGAACAAATGCCAAAGTTAGGAGAGTGCTTTTCTCTTTCCGGGTGTTGTTCCTTTTTTTGAATACCGGTTCGGTTCACTTTGGAGCAAATACGCTGATGGGAGGGGTTGGTTGATCCTGAAAAACTAGCCGTGAAACTTGTTAGGCCAGGGAGCCCTGCGCGTTCAGCCTATATCTCAGTACATATGTACGGTCACATTGATTTGTTCCGTGGTCCACACAATGCTACTCTGGGATATGGAGTCGCAACAGCGCTACAAAAAACAATAAATCTGTAAAACAGTAAGAAACAAATGTGGAAATGTAGAAAAAGAACAAGCTATATAAGACTCCTTATAAGCATTTTCATTTATTTTCACACTTATTTGTTCATTTGTTTATGTATAGGCCTATATTTTTAAAAACATTGAAAACATTGTTTCATACAAATTACTATGTTTTTCTGCATTTTTACTTACTTTCTTTTTTCTTTTCTTTTTAAAAAAAAAAAGTCATTTACTTATTTTATCCCTTTATTTTTCCTTATTATTTCCCCTATAGCTTTTGTGAACTCTTTAAGGGACCAGCTGTCAATCAGCTGGTTTGGGGCGGGCCTCCATGGCCAAGCTGAGTAGTCAATTCCTGGCAGGATAACAAGCAATAGGGGAAAGCAACTGGAGAAAAATAAAGGGAAATAAATAAATAAATAAATCATATTATATAATTATTTGTAATTGTAATTTATACACAAAAAATAAATGCATATTTTGGAAAACAGAAATAGGGCTGCAATTAATAACTATTTTCATTATTGATTAATCTGTTGATTATTTTCTCGATTAATCAATTAGTTGGTTGGTCTATAAAATGTCCAAAAAAAGTAAAAATCTATTGATCCCCAAATGTCTTCTTTTGTCCACAACCCAAAAATATTCAGTTTACAGTCATAGAGGACTGAATAAACCAGAAAATATTCACATTTGAGAAGCTAAAAACAGGGAATCTGTTGGGGGTTTTTTTCTTTAAAAATGACTCAAAATGATTATCAAAATAGTTGGTGATTAATGGTCAATTAATAATTGATTAAAATTACAGCCCTAAAATATTCACAAAAGTAAATGAAAAAATAAAAGTGAAAATAAATGAAAATTGTCTATTTTCACATTTACTCATTTATTCTTTTATTTATTCCCTGTTTCCTCATTTACTTTATTATAGATTTATTCTCTTTAATGACACTCAGATAGATAGTCACATTTTCAGTTTACCTTTCAGACCTTTATTTAACCACAGTATTTTGAGCACCGCTCTCTTATTCACAAACACTCGTCCAACTGCATTGATCAAGGGCACATCAACAGTCATGTTTCTCTGTCTTTGCGGTATATCTGGTACTGTTTGTCTTAATATTTCAAATTATTTTACCATAGAATTGTATGTTTGAGCCACAGTGGGACTCTCTGGATTTGTCTCATACTGGACGGCAACACAGACAACTAGTTAGCTCATTTACATTAGCTTACAAATTCTACTGACAATACACCATCAGTTTGGCGTTTGACGGCTACATTCAAGTCATATTTCAATGATTTTCAGGAATGACTGCATGAACAGTGTGATCATGGTTTTACCTGCAGAGGTTTGGCATTAACCATAGCCTGTGGCTACCAAGTGTTCTCCCCATACTTTGCCAATAAAGCATTAAAGTTCCACCCACATCCTGATTCCTTTGTGCCTTTCAGTTCAACATTCTAAAAAAACAACAGACAATACTTGTCACCATCTAGCTACCAGTTATGTCAGGGCTACTGAAGTGAGGGCACTGAGCATATTGAAACAGCTGGCCTTATCCTTACAGAAGAAACAGAAACAGCCTGACTATGAAAGAATGGAAGCAGGAGTTTAAGTGGCAAAAATATGACATCTAAGGATGTGATGTGCAGCAGTCTGTCGCCAGTTTTCTCAACAAGCCAGGAAGACTAGTTTGTTTTTTTTATTGGAAATGTCACAGTTCAGGAAGGCTGTATTCAGTTATGCTAAATTGACTTTTCAGTATTGTTTTTGCAGATGTTTACAGGCCTAGCTCTTGACAAACAGCGACAGCAGACAGCATGGCTATGTAACCATGGGTAGCATGCACGTCATTAACCCACACCTGAAAATACATCAGCATTGATACAAAAACTTTATTCTCACAATATCAAAAATGACAGACCTACAGAGATTTGTAGATTAAAAGGAATTAAGAGAGAAAACAATGGTGAATATAGTGACTCCTGTTGGCCAGTCATTACATTTCGGTATTTAGTTGTGTTTGTGCTGAGCAGCAGCACTGGGTATGTTAAATAGTGACACACATGACAGATGACAGTTTAACAGGAACATAAGAGCAAAAGACAGGGGAAGGGGGGGGTGACAGGTCATTTTGCATTTAATAATGGCAGCAACAATTATACAAAAATCAAAAACAAAGACAACATATGCATTGAAGGAATTCCTTAAGAGATAAAATTATGAAACTTCCTACATCTGCATATTTTTTTGGGGGGGAAAAAAAAATCCTTCCAAATACTTCTAAAACTAAATGACAACATTCGTCATGAAAAAAAATCTACAAGAGTGGTGGAGGTTAAGTGTCGTATCTACAGAGCGCGAGAGAGGAGGAGAACAGGCTGAAATGGAACGAGGCAGAGGGGAGAAAGAAAATGGCTGTCTTATATAGCTGAGGAGAAGTGACAACAGTCATGGGCCCAGTATCCACCTCGCCCCCTACACCTTTCACAGTGACTGCTCTGTCAGGCTTGGGGCAGTGTGGCAAAAATCCAGCTCTTCAGGCTGAAGCCGAGTGGAGCTTCATGTGGTTTTGGCAGGTTTTCTGTCTAACTGCTCTGAGTTCAGACTGACAGAACCGTCCAGCAGCAGGATGGAAGGTGGCTGGTGAGAAATGGTACCGGAGATTTCGACACATCATGGCTGTCTGCTCAAAGACTTCACAGGAAATAGTCGGCTACTGGCTTCTTGGAGGGGATGCCTCTGGTCTCTTGCGGCGCTGCCTCAAATATGATGAACTCCCGCTGTAGATGCTCATCCAGCTCCAAGATGGCCGCCACATTGCCACATCTGATTGTCCAGAAAGAAACACAAAGAAATTGTTAGGACAGTCAGACATGGCTGTTTCCAGAACCGTTTTTTCTGGGGACCCACTTTTTAAAAAAGACAAAGCAGTTAAATTGTGCATAAATAAAAGTCCCTAACCATTTTTTTTTTACATTTCTGCATCACCTGATGTTATCTTGACACAAGCATATCTACACACAAATGAGAACTAAATGCATTAAGGCTGAAGCCATCTTATTGTTTTTATTTCCTCTCATCAAAAAACAAACTTTAAAAAAACCTTAAAAGTTGAGACAACTAAAAATTTCAAGGCAACTCCCTGCAACAGATTTTTTTGGAAATATCTGAAATATATTTCCATAAAATATGACTGATCTAGATCATGCCTTTTCAAATGCCCGCACAAAGTGATGTCAAACTAGCTTTGTGTGCATTTAAAGTGCAACATCTCTTTCCGTGTTCAAACATGCCATGATTTCCTAAGATGTTAAACCAGCCAGGTCTCACTTCATATACCTCTCACAGGACTGCCCATGAGCCCAAATGTCTCAAGCTTGTGCATCACCCTTTAGGCAAGTGTTTGTTTGTTTTTTTGGCCATTTGTGCCTCTATTTGATAGTGATAGCCAAAGAGTAGACAGGAAAGGGGGCAGAGAGAGAGGGGACGACACGCAGCAAAGGGCCGAAGGCGGGAGTCGAACCAGCGGCCGCTGCAGAGGACTGTAGCCCCAATACATGGGTCGGACGCTCTACCCACTGAGCTAAACATCCGCCCTTGTCAGCAGAATCACAGAATAAAGAGTGGATCCACAGATTATTTCTTACTTTCATTAAGATAAGGCAGAGGCACGTCTGCACTCTCTGAGGGCCTTTCTACGTTTGCATGTTAATAGATTTTTTTCATTTTATCATTTCTTTTGGAATGAAATTTCCATCTTGCTAACTTAAAGGATCAGTTCGTAGGATTTATCAGTGAGCTTGCAGATTGCACATGTGTGATTCGTGGTACAATTCAACTGGAATCAAAAAACAATTTGTCTCTCACCACCGACTACAATTCATATTTTTTCTGAAATTAGGTGCCATGGTGCTCCACTAGAAGGGGTGTGACTTTGGCACTATTTGTCATCATGAGCAGGACTTCTTGTCACATCAATCTCTTAAAACTAAACCAGCTACAGTATGACTGACTGGTTAGTGTGTTAACAACCAATTCAACAATATATACTGTGTATTTCTGAAGCTATTTTATACTGTGTGTCAGGCAAAGCTACAGCAGCTGTGATACTGATACCAGTGTGGCAGCGCTCAGACACCAAACACAATCACGTGTAACAAGAAATAAAGGTGTAAAAATATCCTTCCGTTTGTGGTTCAGTGTGTATTGCAATTTTGCCTTTCATCACCACAACCGCAAGAAATGATTCATTTCTGGAGCAGTGTTTGTATATGTGGAGGTGCTGACATTTTGTCAATTCAAACAGGGACTGCTGGAGTTTCACTGAGTCTGCCTACCTGTAGCAGTAGTTGGGTGCTGACCACACAGTGAGCACCGTCTCATTGAAGTGCCACTTGTAGCCCTCCATGACCAGCTGGTGTGCTCGACAGATCATGTGGATGTCGTTGGCGGCGTTGAACTGGGCCACCACGTCACTCCCAAACAAGTAGCCGGCACCTCTGGGACTCACCCCCCACCCTGTGGTGTCTGAGGGACAGAAGATCAGTCTGGTGAGGATCTGCTTGTAACATAGATACTGTTGTAAACTTTGAAAATTATTGCTGTATATTTAACTAACTAACTTCCAGCACTCTTCCCTTTATCGTGCCAAATAGCATTTCCTTGAACGTATGTGGCTTAACACTGCAACACTTAAAAGTCTGTGTACCTTCAGGGTCTGACCACAGGAGGTCACACATGGGCCCATCGTGGGGCACTTCCTGTTTCCTGTCAATGGTCCGGATCTGGTCCAGTGTCTGGATGGATGGAGACAAGCCACCGTGCACACAGAAGATCTGAAGGACAAAGAGAGCAATTCATCAACCAACTGAGAACGCAGCACATAAACATTCAAGTCTCTACGAATTTAGTTCAGAAATTTTCACTGGACGATGTATCGCACCTTGCCATCAATGATAGCAGAGAGGGACAAGTAGTCGAATATCTCAGTGCAGTATCTCCAGACGGTGACTGAACCGTATTTGCGGAGGCACTCATCGTAGAAGCCGTAGACCTGGGTGATTTGCCGAGACTCGTGGTTTCCCCGAATCAAGGTTATCCTGTCTGGATAACGCACCTGAGGAGAAGAGCAGAAGCAAAAAAGATGAGGACAAGAAAAGCCTCAAGAGATTAAAAAAAAAACGTGCTAAAGAAAATAGAAAATCAAACAGAGTGAAAACACAGCTGCCTCCACTCTGAAGGTGTTCCATCTCTGAAAAAATATGTGTACCTTAAGAGCTAGCAGAAGAAGGAAAGTCTCCACACTGTAGAAACCTCTGTCCACAAAGTCGCCCATGAAGAGATAATTTGTCTCTGGGACATCACCACCAACCTGTCATATGAAAAGATTAAAAACAAGTTGATATATTCTGACTTTTAGATGCATCAACGTTGCAAACAATGTTCAGTTCTCAGTGGAATTGGACCTGTATCAAGCTTGATGTAGAATTTGCCTGAAGTGCTGCTCCTCAATACGGACTAACATTCTGAACAACAGCGTGTCCTGCAAGCCCCGCAGTGTTACATGATTTAACTACACCTTATTTCAAACTGCCAAAACAGATTAGGGCTGGGTCGTTTTCCAGTTTTGCCAGTTCAGTCCAGGGTACAATTTTAAACCGGTTTTACACAAACCGACTGAACCAGCATTTGTCCTTATGTGACATTTTTGGAAGTTATGAAAAAACAGAAAATAGCGTGAAAGTGATGACAACCCTATAATGACATTCAATATAGCAGACAAGAACTCCTAAACATAAACAGCCGCCTAACCAGCACAAAAGTGACAACTACCAACATAAACCACCATGTTCTCAACAGATACATTACAAACACTCACAAAACATTGTTGAGCATTTAACAGCAAACATACCAAGTTTGTTAAGTTTGATATTTGCTGATGCGTTTCAGCAATAGTAGTAATGATGGAAAATGTGAACAGTGACTACAACAGGGTGTCTACATGTATCAGCAAGTTAAATGTTTTTAATCAAACTGTTCTTAATAGGGAATGTGCAAGGGACAGCGCGATGCAAGTCACCCATTCAAGTTGATGGGTGTAATGACACGAGTCCTCTGAAATACTGATTGAAAGGCAAGGTAAGTGCATACTGCACTTGGATAATGTTCAGAATGTGTACAACTCTGTCCAGCACCAGCAACCAACTTTAAAACACAACACGCTGACAAATACAAATGTGATGACTTATGTGTAACAAGAAACAGAAACTTACTCTAAACAGCTCTTTCAAGTCATAGAACTGACCATGTATATCACCACAAACCTATGAGGGAAAAAAACAAACAAACAAGACATTATTACTACATTTAATTCACTTTTAGTCAAAATCTGAGCCAAGAGAAAATGTTACTTACTGTGACAGGAGAGTCTACTCTCTGGACATTGCTTTCTTCAACCAGAATCTCTCTGAAAAATACATACAAATAGATTTAATTAGGATTACATGCTCTATCAAATTCTGTTAGATGATCTGTTGGTGTATTTAAACGACAGCTGGTCAGAGAGGACACACTTTCAAATACAGAGCAACGCCCCCTGGTGGATAGTGATGTTGAACACAGAGGCAGGAATTTATTTTTAGGTCACCAAGCTGAGGACATTCACCATTTTTATTTGTGGTGTTTCTCTCTACAATCTGTCATACACAAGAGACAGGACAAACAGGGCTGGTGGCTGATGTGACCACCAATCATTGCATGCAGCTGATTTGAGTGTTTAAACCAGACCCGTGTCTACAATATGGAGTGACTGTATCAGTTTCTGTGGATTAGAGCTGGGCATTAGGGCTTAGAAATAATATCTCAAGATTTTTTGGCTATATACACACATTTCCTCTTAAAAAAACAGTGTTTAACAAATTCATTAGACCACCACCCCATGTAAGGTTTATGCCACAGCTGCCCTAAATTAACAGCATTGGTAATTACCAAAATCATTTTTTATGTTTCTGTAATGGTTAATACACCAATACGTTTTGATGCCAGATGCACTGCACCCACAGTGAAACACGGTGGAGATTCCATTATGGTATGGGGTTCCATTTGTGGAAACAGTGTGGGCAACTTAGTGAAAATCAACGGTATCATGAACAAGAACATCTACCACAACATCTAAGTGCATCATAGCATCCCTTCTGGGCTGAATCTGATTGGTTGTGGGTTCATATACCAACAAGACAATGACCCCAAACATACTTCAAAGTTGTGCAGAGACTATATGACCAAGAAAAGGGAATCTGGAGAACTGGAACCGATGGACTGGCCAAGTCAAAGTCTGGATTTGAATCCTATTGAACGAATTTGGGATTTAGTAGGTTCAGAGATTGATCGCACAAAAGTTTCATCTAAAGCAAGTCTGTGGGAACAACTAGAAACTATTTGGAACTCAATAACAAAAGAGACTGTCAAAAAGTACATAAAAACAATGCCAGCAAGAATGCAAGCTGCTATCAAAGCCAAAGGAGGCCGTACAAAATAGTTTTTTTTTTGTTTTTTGGTTATTATGTGTGAAAAAGGACTATTTGTTTGTTTCAGTTTGTTATTTGCCAAATAAATAACAATAACATTTTTTTACGCACTAAGTGGTTAAAGGCAAAATAATAGAACAGTCTGAAAATTACATCACTTTCATGCAATTCAGAGCTCGAAACCAGGACACAACACTTATGTCATATGATGTAACACAATCCAAAATCAGACAATAGAGAAGACGCAGTCTCATATCGCAATATCGCTATAATATTCATATACTGCCCAGCCCTACTGTGGTTCTTTCAATGTTTTAAAGCCTCCGTTCAAGCCAAGGGGCATGACTACACGCTACGATAAACTTGGGTTGGAGTCTCGTGTAAGCGCCATCATTAGCCAATCATGACAAAGCACCTAAAATGGGGCATCTTAAAGAGGAGAATACAGAATACTTCAATTCAAGTTTGGACTGATATTAAACAATCGCATGGACATGGCATCGTCCAGTAAGGTTTATAGCCCAACACCCCATTTAAAGTTACTTTATTACTATCTAACAATAGATTATTCCTCACTAATATTTCCTAAATGTTGTAATAACTGAGAATACACAATTCAAGTAAACAATCAATGTTTGTTATTACATGTCTCTGTATTAAAAATGATGGCCTACATCAAAGCTTTTGTCTTGTTATAGTTTGCACAGACAATTGACCCTCTGCTAAGCCCTGCCCTCCTTTGTTACTGTTGCTACGCCTGTCAAGCTTTTCATTCTCACACTGCACATATGCTATTTACAGCAATACTGGTGGCAGATTCAACATCAAAACTGGGAGGCTGACGACTGCTGATTTTACTTTTTAATGTTTCCATCAGACACATTTTGAGAACCCTCTGAAATATGTACAGATTTTTAACAGATACGTGCGTAATAAAACGCTAATGCTAAAAGACTGATGCTAAAGCTAGCTCACATCCCAGCAAACACTGGTCAGATGGTGAAATACAACTCATATGTCTATGATAAACCACAGAAATACACTCATTAAAGGTGAGGTAAGGAAGTGCAGGGACTAGATTAGTACAGCCCACCTTGAGATGGTTGGCAGTCCGGACTGTGATCACCTCAGGAAGAGGTAGGATAAGAGCTAAGCTAACCTGGCTTAGACCTAAGAGAGCGACCTAGAGATGCATCATTGTTGACCCACTTTGATTCAGCACATCCTCCTCCTCAAAACCCCGACATAACAAATCCCAATGTAACTCCTGGGAATACACCACAAGTCTGCAGGTTAATGTTACTGCATCTAGTGAGCTAGCACTAACACAAGTGAGCTAACACAAAGATGCATCCACTCCACATGTGTGTGCTTGTGTTTATGTTTTTGAAAGACTAGAAAAAAAAAAGACACCAAGCAAAGGGTCAATTGGACACAATAAGACTGCTGTGCATTCTAGCTTGTCAGCTTCCTGTTTGTAACAATTTTCATGGGAAAAGCAAAAAACAAACTATAGGAAAAAAGGTTATTAAAGCAATTCAACTAGCCTTAAGAAAAGAATAGAGCCTGTAGGAGCCAATTTTGGGAATATTTGCACTAGGCGTGTTTATTTAGATGAGCTTAGAAAATTCCTTTATTTAGTTCAGAGCTCATGTTCATTTTTTAGGCTACTGGCCCTTTAAGGAATTTGGAACCTTGCAGCACGGCAGTTGGTGTGCATCTGGTAACTGGCAGGGCAGAGACGGCGGTGATTTTGGACTGGGAGCATACAGTTTTCTTACCGTAGCTGATGTATAATTTTGTGGCAAAATTGCCAAGTTTATAGTAAGTTAAGGACATATTATTGACTCCTGTAACAAGATTTCGCCTGTGGAAAAATAAATGTTCGTCTGTCATCTTTTTTTACATCGGAGTCCAGTGGAATTGTTCCTTGCTAGCAACGAACTTACTTCAGCACGAGTAACGTCAACAAAGTCAGTGGACCACCGGCTCTCACAGAGCCGTATCCCATTGTCACATTATGCATGTTTCCTAAGCAGGCTTTGAGATGAAAATGTAACTCATTGGTAGTGAAAAAGATCTAGGAGAGCAGAAAAAAAATCAAATCTCTTGGGATAACCTTTTTTTTCTTTTAAAATTTTACTGGCAGTGACATTCCAAAGTTGAGATAACAATTAGAGCTGGGACCAATCCAGTGCTTGTATTGGGTGCTGATACTAACCTAATTCAAATGTTGGATATCAGACTAATGTCACTGATCAGAGAGCTTGCGCTGAACCATGAACCTGCCATAACGTAACTAGGACAGTCTGCTAATCACTAAGCTAGCAGCAGTTGACTAACAACAAAATGTCCTTAGTTTTAAGATGTATTAATCTTGAGACACATTTAAACAAGACAGCAACTTCTTATGCACGAGGTTAAAATTTTGGAGTTGTGCTACATCATCCAATATTACCATTTTAATTAAATGATATCATTGTCAAATCAGTATATATCCAAATACAGGTATGAGAATGGTACATCTCCAGTCACAATGTAATCTTAAGATTAATATGTCATAACGTAATAATACTGTGGCATGTAGTATGCCATTGGGACACGGCTTACATATAGTAATTCTGATTAAATTTGTTTTGAGGATGCTTTTCAAAAATTCTGGTGAATCTGTCTTTTACATATTTAGTAAGGCTGCAAAATTAATCACAATTGGGGGGGGTCTCAATATGGGTAAGTGCAATATCAAAATCTCAATTTTTTGAAAATACAAAAATGTGTGAGAAAACAGCATTATAATGAGGCACTGTAGAGCTGCAGAGATGGCCTTGCCTAAAAATCTTGTTCGTCAGATGAAAGAAAAACATGTTTGTTTGGTACAGACTTCAATAAAGATCACATCATCACGCTATTAATAGTTGTTTTCAGTGAACATAAAAATTGTGAAGCAAAACTGATCATTTCCACTGGTCATATCACTTATCACAACATCGATCAAAATAATCACAATAAGGCTTTTTTACTAAATCGTGCAGCCCTAGTATTTAGCACCACTAACATCTGTTTTACAGTGTCTGTATTACACACAAAGTTCATCCATTACCTGGCTTTGGCGCACAGTGCTTTGACTTCATTTTCTTTAATGAGCTCACAGCGTCTGAGCTGCTCTATCTGTCGGTCCAGGTCACTGATGTCCCCCATTGTGACACACATAGGGAGAGCTGCTCACACACTATGGCCACACACTCCTCTTCTCACACACCGGGGTCACTGGAATAACACACACTTTCTTCCCCAGGCAGTGGAGCGGACAGTCACAACACACTCCGGCCTCCTCAACACCTGACCGTCAGGCTCTCACTTGAGAGAATGTACAGAATGAGGAACTGTGGAGGAAAAAAATACGGTGAAGGAATTTAACAACAAGGGTGGACCAACAGGAAAATAACGCAACAACATTCACGGAGTCAGAGAAACATATTTTGTTCACGTTTGTTGTATGGTAACTTGGGCCCGAGTTTCCACAAACTGTTTCCTGTCTGACACATTTTGACTATCAACTCTGAAAAGTGGAAAACTCACATTATATAATTCAATCATTTACACATAATACAGATGAAAAATGCGACAAAATGACTTATTCATCAAGGAATGTTGGGCCTATGGGCGTAGCTAAACAGAAAGCTAACCTTTAGCACGTTAGCTTACATCACCGCTAACGACGTCAGCGAGCGACTGATTCTTTGATAACTTAGCCAACCATTTTGTGTGGGAATTTGTCCTTAAGGTTAATGTCCGCCAGCTATTACCAAACAGCGACACATACTTCTGTATCGTGTTGGTGGAATCAAGAAACGTATTTAGGTTAGCTGTTAAAATTCTGTATGTTAAGCTAGCTGGCTAACCGCGGCTGTCGGGGCACCGACACTGGGTTAGCGCTTCTCGGCTAATTTCGACAGCAAGCTAACGTTAACTGTTAGCTAATGCTAACAAGACGCTGTGAAAACGATTCGTACAGCGCCGCGAGGTCGACTAGACATGTGAGATTCGTTACCGTTAAATGAGCGGTGGCTGAACTGTGAGGAACAAACATCAATATGTTTCATTCCGTGGATCGCGAGTTCTTTCGCCGTCCACCGGCTCCTCTTCTTCCCCCGGTATCGTCTCTGCCGGTCGGTTCAGTCCTGCCGTGCTCATGAACGCTCACTGACGACTTGACTGTGACTTCCGGTGTAGGAGCGCGCATCGCTCAGTCAGGCAGCCGGCTCCCACTGAGCTTCACTGAAGAGGAGGTGCTTCATATATCACTGTGAAATGACATATTCCTCAGAAAATATGGCTTAGAATTAAATATTTTAATATGGAAGACATTTCACTGTGCAATATGCAGTACTTCAACCATGTGTATTATCATTAAGTAAGTAATATAAATATTGTTTCTATTTTTTATATTGGTCCCATTTTTATTTTAATATTTCCTCTTTTTTTGTTCATGTTTTTTTTAATATTTAATCTAGTTTATATTTTTGTATTTTATTTCTTCATATTTTTATTGATGCATCTTTATATTTTTACTTTTATACTTTGCTGCTGCAATGCTGTAACTTTTCCTGATGTGGGACAAATGAAGCAATAACTTATCTTATTTCCACCAATGTTATGAAAAAAAAATCATGTAAGTTATTACAATGTGAAACTTTGAATCTCAAAATAAACTAGTATCAAAAATGATGACTTGGTGTAAGGCATTAAGATACTAAATCATTCTTAAAAGATATTAAGTCATTAAGAGTTTGAGTGTGATTTTTGTGTATGTATGTGTATCTAAAGATCAAACAAACTCAATCTGAATCCAGAAAGAGCTCCTACCCAGACATTTACTGGATTTCCCATATCATTTATGTCCTGGTTTCAGCCTCTTAATTGTAAAGATTTGCTCTTTTTCTCTCTTATGTGACAGTAAACTGAATGTTTTGGGGTTTTTGACTATTGATTGAACAAAACAGCAATATTAAGGCATCACCTTGGGCTTTACAAAATTTTATTTCACTGTTTTCTTATGTTTTCTGAACCACTAATGAAAATTATCATTAGTTGCAGCCCTCAATTGTAATTTAGATCAATGGATGAAACCTGACCTAACCTATAATAATTCAAAGGTGGCAGCAGGTAGTTTGAGCAACTCACTGATACATGTTCCTACTTTATGCTATGTAATTTCAAATTACCAGAAGCCATAATTATAGTACAATTATAGCATCCTATTGGCTATCTTTATAATAAAGACCGCATTTTTTAAATGCACTTCATAATTTATTTGCATTTTTATTTTACATGACACATAGGAATAATTTCTGCTGCATTTTAGAGCTTTGATGCAACAGTTAAACACATCTGGAGATTTATGCCATCAAACAAACACAAGCAACATAATCTGTGAGTTGTACCAAAGTAATGACAATTCAGCAAAAGCAGCATGATAAGAAATGATGGTCAAAATGTCAGTAGGAATGTGCACATTGTTGTGTGTTCAAGACATGGACAAAGTGTATTAAGACATAGTGGCTCTTATTCTATAATTACTTCAACAATTGCTACTATTTGTAAAATCACATTTAAACTAAGTTTAATTACATTACATTAATAAAACAGGAAAGGGGAGATTTCTGGAGCAAAAAAAGCAGAACTCGAGTAAAAGACAAGAAAAGTGCAAAGACAGCATGTCCTATTGATGTAAACAAAGGTAACAGCCATACCCAAAAATGTTCTTACTGACTTGTCAAAATGCCTTTTTACTCATTTCATATACAATTTAAATTATTAGCATTTAAAGCTCATATTGTTACAGTGTATACAACTGAAAACACACCTAAAAAGCTAGAAACTCATTGTTAAAGGCATCTTTGGTCACTTCTACACAACCTTATTACAGCAGCACTTACTGAAAAGCAAAACCAATACAACAAAATGTCAGACAATAACTTCATTCAACCTGCTTCTAAGAATACAGAAGGATCCATACAACTATTTCATCTACTGGGGCACTGCTGGATGTGAACACAGTCAGAGAAGCAACTCTGTTAAAGGTCCAGTGTGTAGTATGTTATCATTAGTGTATTATCACCTGAAAGTAAGAAGCTTTTAATTTCCTGAGAATGAGCCGTTTATATCTGCAGAGGGAGCAGCTCCTCCTCCACAGACTCTGCCATTTTGTTGCACCACCACGTTTCTGTAGTGGCCCAGAACGGACAAACCAAACACAGGCTTGGGAATAGGGTTGGGCAATATGTTAAAAATTTCCAACCAGCCACCATCAACCCGTGCAGATGTGTATTAGAGCTGAAATCAAAATTTGATCAAAATCGCAACACGGCCTGCTGCAGTTTTCAAATTGCAGGCGATGCTACTGTATATTTGGTTAAGGCAAAATGCGTATCAAAGTACTAGTTTAAATTGAATATTGTTTTGCTGCAAAGATGTCCTGGCCTACACATCATATTCTACAGATTTAAGAACACATCTTTGTTTGGTATAGATCCTCCCCAAAATCTAAATTAAAATGAGAACAATGATGGAAAAATTATAATTCTCTCTAACATCGCAAATCATATCACAGTTGCAAAACAATCACAATTATATTTTTTGCAAATTTCTTCAGCCCTAATGTGTATTGTATGTGTAAAAAATGGACAGGAATAATCAGTTTAAGTGTATGCTATTTAGCAGTCATTCCCAAAGACTGGGTCATGACCCACATGTGGGTCACAGGAGATGTTTTTTGAGTCCCCAGATAAATAAAAGACTGTGGAAGAAACTCTGCAAATGTAAGGTTTATATCTGCAGTATACCTTTTATAAAGCATTTAAAATGTGTATATTGTTTTACCAATGAGAGGGAAAAACACAAGCCTGTTGATTCCATCTACTGTACATGCACTTATTTTGTTCCATCTATGAAGCGGGCTATAATGTCCTATGTTGTTTTCCCGATAAAAGTAAATAAAAACAATGAGATTAGTTTGAACATGCGTGTATGCTGCCAATAAATCTATATACTGTATGTCTATATGGTTTTGCTTGCAGCCAATCCCCACAAGTGCTCTTCATAAAGAAAAACCTTCAAAAAAGGTATTGAATTAAGTACTCCATTACGGGTACTCATACTGATACTGGTATAAAATAGAAATACTGTGATTACCTTGGTATGTTTGTTTCTTTCAGTACCTGTATTGGGTGCTGATACTGACCTATTTCACATGTTGAATATCAGACTGATGTCATCAATCAACATACTGGAACAGATTGCATAGTCTGGTGGTTTTATGAATTATAGATATGTAATAGTGCAATTTTAGGCCCATAGTCATCCCATTGTTCCATCCATCCATCCATCCATCCATCCATCTTCAACTGCTTATCCGGGTCACAGAGGTAATAGTTCCAGCAGGGGACCCCAGACATCCCTTTCCCTGGCTACATTAGCAAGCGTTCCCAGGCCAGGACAGAGATATAATCCCTCCACCTAGTCCTGAGTCTGCCCCGTGGCCTCCTCCCAGCTGGACGAGCCTGGAACACCTCCCTAAGGAGGTGACCAGGTGGCATCCTTACAAGATGCCTGAACCATCTCAACTGTCTCCTGTCTACACAAAGGAGCAATGGCTCTATTTCGAGTTCCTCAAGGATGACTGAGCTTCTCACCCTATCCCTAAGGGAGATGCTAGCCATCCTCCTGAGAAAACCCATTTCGGCCGCTTGAATCCACGATCTTGATCTTTCAGTCATGACTCACCCTTCATGACCATAGGTGAGAGTAGGAATGAAAACTGACCGGTAGATCGACCCATCCCATTGTTGCACAAATTAAAATACTTAGTATTTAAACCGTTCTAAAAAGACATCCAGTATTCGTCATATTTTTTGTCTCCCAGAATCCCAAAGATTGGATGTAGATGCAGAGTGTGAGCTGAACCATGAACCTGGCATAATGCAACCAGTAAAAACAAAAACTAGTGATTACTTCAATTTTACCTCACAGAACAGGGGAGTTGTTGGTCTACCACTGCCTTGATCGGTTATTTTGTTTGCACTATTGTGTGACTTAAAGGATAACTTCGATATTTTTCAACCTGGGCCCTATTTCCCCATGTGTATGTGTGTGTATGATTGACAGCTGCAACTCGTTTTAAAATTGGTGCGGTATTGAGGGACGCAGATGCAGCCGGCAGCCGCAAAACGAGTTATAACGGTAGATATCGGGGCAAATTGGTCCGTAAAAGTTTGTACATTAAAAGTTGTTTTTTTTCGCCACAGTCCAGCTCACATCACCAGTGTAATCTCTGTCAACAACATGCAAAGCGTCTCTCTTACCGTTCACTCTGTGACGACATCTCACAGGATCTTAGCTTGTTGAAGATTGTCTTTGTTGCAGGGAGTAGGACAGCTGTTTTCTTGAGGTGTGTTTGGTGAAGTGTTTCAGGATTGGATGTCTTCTCTTCTTGGGAGTAGTTGAGAAAAGTGTGCACTGCAGACCCGATGGTCTGCCAGGTGCAGGGTCTGTACGGGAGCGTTAGCATCCAGTTGTAGCACAATTAGCCACAACTTCAGCATGTTGCTGTGCGACAAAGTCAGCCTGTAAAAGCTGTACGGGGTGTTGCACGACATCCTGTTCTTGCACTTCGATGACGCAAAAACACGAACCATTGTTTTCAATAGTTGCAGTAAAACTTTCAACTGAACCCTGGGACAGCTAACTCCGCTCTGACCGGCTCTCAGCATGACTCCTGTTTTCTTCCGGCAACAAACAAAGATCCCGCGAGATGTCATCACACACAGCAAGCAGTAAGTGAAGCATACTGTTGACAGAGATTACACTGGTGATCTGAGCCGGACTGTGGTGAAAAAAGCACGTTTAGTGCACAAACTTTGACGGACCAATTTGCCCCGATATCTACCGTTATAACTCGTTTCGCAGCTGCCGGCTGCATCCGCGTCCCTCAATACCGCACCAATTTTAAAACGAGTTGCAGCTGTCAATCATACACACACATACACATGGGGAAATAGGGCCCAGGTTGAAAAATACCGAAGTTATCCTTTAATGTGTTTTAAAGGATTAGTTCGGATTCACCGAAGTTTCAACAGTTCAGTAAACATGATTTAAATAAACTGCAAATGTAACCATCCATATACTGCCACACATTACATAGTCTGGTGGTTTTATGAATTATTAATATGCAAGGGCCCACATCCAACCCATTGTTGCATAAATCACAACGATTAGTATTTAAACCCTTCTAAAAAGACATCCAGCATTCCTCATATTCTTGCCTCCAAAAATCCCCATTTCCTCATTTCGTGTCCTGCTTTCACTGCTTCACCAAAGCTTCTCGCTGTAGAACCACAGGAGGACTTTCTTGTGAAGCAGCTACAGGATACACATTATTTAT
>JAJHUR010099322.1:0-10522 GCA_027495735.1 Lutjanus campechanus | reverse complement strand
GGGGGGGTGGGGCGGGGGTTATCCCAGTACGTGAACTTTAGTGATATCTTAAAGCGACTCACTCACCACTATGCTGGTGTGATGATGGGTGAAGGTCTTCAGTTCACAAAACAATCCTGGAGTTTTAGGAGGAACAGGGTAGCAGCCTCATCCAGTACAATGGCAGAGATTGGTGACCACGGATAAAACATTAAAAAAAAGCGCACAAAACAAACACAAAATGTCTCCATCCTGCTTGTGGTGTAATCCAAGTGTCCGCGAGCCGCGACATTAAAAATTAACTGCAAAAGACGCCATTTACGCCATGTTTTTTAGCAGAAATGTCAACTGTAGCATGTAGCCGGTAGGATGTAAACATGGCGTCGATCTCGCGAGACTTCCGCACATGCGTCCATTAAGATACAGTATATACGAAGTCTCGAGAGATCAACGCCATGTTTTTGTGTGCTATTTTTAACGTTTTATCCGTGGTCACCAATCACTGCCATTGTACTGGATGAGGCTGCTATCCTGTTTCTCCTACAACTCAAGGATTGTTTTGTGAACTGAAGACCTTCACCCATCATCACATCGGCATAGTGGTGAGTACATACTGAGTGGGTTATTCTCACAAGGTGGAATATCGCTTTAAAATTAACCTGTGCAATAACACTGCAGTGCATGAAAGGACTGTACCCACTTAGTATTTTTGACAACACATATGACATGGATATCCTCTAGAGCATTGGTTCCCAACGTGGGGTCTGGGACTCCCTTAGGGGGGTGCCAGAAATCACAGGGGGTCACTAAGATTTCTTCTGCTCTGAAGTCAAAATCAGATTTGCACATGTCAACTAAAATCAGAATTTCAGGGCTTGTACACCTTTCTCAAAGCCAAATTCAAACACTTTTCAAGGATTTTCAGGGTGCATATTCAAGCTTTTCCAGCACCTTAAAGCTGTGATATATATATATATATATATATATATATATATATATATATATATATATATATATATATATATATATATAGATATATACAGTATCATATTTATAAAGTTTCACCTCTTCATCGCATTAAATCTAGGGCTGTCAAAGTTAACGCATTAACACATGAGATTAATCTGGAAACAACAACGCGTTTAAAAAAAATTAACGCACGATTAATCGCGTCACGTCTGTCTGTGTATACAGTCTGTGGTCTGTGTCGCCACTGGAGATTTTCTAAATGCTGAAAATAGAGCCATAGAGGAGGTGCAGAAGTCTAGTTCTTTCTCAGAACAACTGATTTAGAATGTGCTGAAAGATTTTTTATGAAATTATTTCTCAATTATACCAAAACAATGTTGCCTACTGGAGCTTTAATCTTTAATAATTAATAAAATATAAAACACTTTTTACCCCTCATTTTTTGATCTATATTTTGGATGGTAATGTTTTGGAATTAATCATTTATTCTTTTGGTGAATGTTTGTGTGTGTTTGGGCAGGGGGGCTCAGTTTTCCATAGATACAAGTAGGGGGGGCTCCAAGGAAAAAGGCTGGGAACCACTGCCCCAAAGCAGAGTAGAACTTTAATCAGGCTTGAGCTTGAAAACGAAGCCCGATAAATTTACGTACAACACCAACCCAGACCCATATCACATTAGCATATTTCAGCCCAAACCCGATTACAGTCTGACATTTTTCTTCTCAAGTTTCTCTTTATGCACAAAACACTAGGCGTTTTCAGTGACAGGGATAATACATTGGAATTGGCAATGACAAAATTGGGGAGAAAAATGAATAAAAAGCTGCTACTACTACTATTACTACTACTACTACTACTAATACTATTACTGCTACTACTACTACTAACAATAATAATAATAATAATAATAATGATAATAATTGATAATAGTAATAATAATAATATTACAGCCTAAACTCGACATAAGCCCATGAAATACATGAGAAATAAGGCCTGCCCTGACCCGTCGGGTCCCATCAGGTCCCATCGGGTCCCATCGGGTCCCCTTGGGTCCCCTTGGGTCCCCTCAGGTCCCCTCGGGTCCAGACACAGATCTCAAGCTCTAGAACAGGGGTCAGCAACCTTTACTATCAAAAGAAACACTTTTGGTTCAAAAAGGAAAACAGTAAATCTGTTTCGAGATGAAACTTTTTTCCTGAGATTTCTTTTTTTGATTTGGCATTCATAGCTAGCTTAGGCAGACTTTAGTCTAACCACCACTGAAATTTAGAGTCAAATTCACGTAGTCTAGGAAGGCTATGTATGACACACACTATAACTTTTTTTCATTTGGTATATTTGACCACACATTTTTACAGTTGGAGAATGTGAGAAACAAATTAAACCTGCAGCAATGACTCATGAAAATTTAAACGTTAACAAAAAACAGCCGTTATTTATTTGTATTTGATCTTTTGTCAAAGCTACAGAGAGCCACTGGAGAGGATCAAAAGAGTTGCACCTGGCTCCAGAGCCAATATTAGTAGAGTGTACACTTAAACTGATTTTTTTTTTTTCTGGTGAACCTTATTTTAAGGGGCCAAAATGCGTTTGCTGCTGACTCTGTCCACAAAAGTTCATTGCTTAGCTTCTGTGCTGGTGCCCCTCTCTGCTTCTCCAAATTGTAGTAATACACTGACTAGTGTTGTCAGGGTACTGGAATTTCTGATTTCAATACAATACCTCGAAAAATATCAATATTCAATACCATTTTTGATGCCACAGGGAAAAACTGAGACAACACTGAGGGCATAAAGTCTTTGACTTAAAAAAAAAAAAGATAAATATAATAAGGGTATAACATGACAACAGATATAGCAAATGAGATGGGTGATGAGAAGCAGACAGCACTGTGAGTAATTAAATGGTAACTGGTAAATGGACTGTATTTACAGTATATAGCGCTTTTCTAGTCATAGACTACTCAAAGCGCTTTCACAACTACAAGTCACATTCACCCCATTCACACACACTTTCACACACTAATGACACAGGTGGCTTCTTCTACAAAGACCCAACCTGTGCATCAGAAATCATTCATACACATTCATACACCGGTGGCGCAGCCATCGGGGGCAATGTGGGGTTCAGTGTCTTGCCCAAGGACACTTCGACATGTAGACCAGAGGAGCCGGGAATCAAACCACCAACCTTCCGATTGGGAGACGACCCGCTCTACCACTGAGCCACAGCCGTGGAGACACTGTGTGGGCACTGCAGCGGTGTGTGTCAGCTGGTATTGATACTGTGAAAAAACGGTACTGAAACCATTTTAGTATCAATATTTATCACTAATTTATACTTTTAACACAGACTATTAATAAGTACCTCATACAACCCCAGATTAAATAGTCTGAACTAGCCTTTTAACAGACCTCTCCTCAGGACTCTAAGGGTTTGTGTCATCCATGAGGTGTGTGTGTGTGCCTGGACATATTTGTCATTTCCCTGTGGTGTAACATTATTTACTTACTACATTGTCTAACTAAAGGCCCTGTAATTAACCACACCTTTGTGAAGCTTATAATGTTAAATTTTCTTTTACACTGCACAGAGGTGTTGTCTCAACTCTGTGGTCATTATAGTGTATGAAGTTGTTACTTACCTTATGATAACATTATCCGTGCCTGTGTGTGTTGTGTCAGGTGTGTTGTACCTGCAGTACGGGGAGGAGACAAAACAGGTCAGGATGCCTGCTGAGATTAGCGGTCAGGACACTCTGCGGGCTCTGTTTGTCACTGCCTTTCCCTATCAGCTCACCATGAAGATGCTACAGTCTCCCAATATGGCTATCTACATCAAAGACACTTGCCGCAACATCTACTACGACCTAGAGGACATCAGGTGAGGGCCTGGCCCTGAGAGTTCAATGCATTTCAACTTAAGGAAACTTAAGAAATTAAGAAAACATCTTCACCACTTACAGAAAAAAACTGCTGCAAATAGACTAAACAGACCAAGAACGATAAGTTTCTGCCCTTAGAAGATTTCATGTATGAAGTATTATTAAAAAGGTCCCATTCCTGATTTAAAAAAAAAAAGAAAAAAGACAAACTGCTCTGCACTGTTAAGTCATCACTTGACCGCACTGAGTTTAACATTTTTTAATCTGGTTTTAGGTAAAAGCACGGAAAGTGCTTCTTTTGAGGTCAAGACTGACTTAGTTATATCAGCTTGTTGTCAAAATTGATTATAAAATCTGACTGATTACTTTTAGGCCCTGAGGGACCCTGCCCCAAGTTATGTCTGACCTTTCAGTGCCTTATGTTCCCCTGTTGCTCCCTGAGATCCTCAAATGCTTCTCTTCTTGTTGTTCCAAGCTCTAGACTGGACCATAAAGGTGACTGGGCCTTTGCTGCCAGGGCTGCTAGCTTTTTAAATGGCTTCTTTTAAATCCACTTTTTAAAAAATGCTTTTAACAGATTCATTTATTATATAATGGTGTTTGATTTAGTTTTGCTTTATAAACCTATTATAGATTTTATTCATTATAAACAACAATCAATAATCAATATTATCTGTAATGAGAAACATAAGTAAAGCAAAATACAAAACAACAACAACAACAACAACAACAAAAAAAACACAAGCCAAACAAGAATCAGATGAAAAAAATTTTAGCCAGGGAGGATCCTATATTTGCTGGCAGACAAAAGAGAGGTTTGAGCACTATTTTCCACATGTGGCCAACATCAAAGACTATGACTGGTTCCATTACCTCACTTTAAATTTAAATTAAATGTTTAAATGATATGAGGAAAAGATGAAATGATTATCAATTTTATGATAAAATTCCACATGGTTAGTATCACTGTTTTAAATTTTGATTATCATTAAAACAAGTTTGATTTCTGTGCTTTAAAAAACTCTTGGTAAACAATGTCCGGCATCAACCAAAGTTGGCAACAGTCTTCCATATGCAGGCGTAGCAGCAAAGCTGATTTGCCAGAGTCAGTGAAAATCTCACAAAGGCCATGATTTCATTTCAGATTGTTGAAAGCTTTTCAATATATAACTTAGTCTGGTGGAGCCATTTGTTGAATGAGGAAACTTAGACTTCAACTTAAAATGAGGAAAAAAAAATGAAAATGAGGAAAAAAGAGGTAACTGTGACATCAATGGTCTAAAGTAACTAATACTAATACCACTGAGCGACAAATACTTTGTACTTTTACTTGTAATTGAGTAATACACTGCTTGGCCAAAAAAAGTCCATCCATCCATCCATCCATCCATCCATCCATCTTCAACCGCTTATCTGAAATCCTGTCATGGAGGTAACAGTTCCAGCAGGGGACCCCAGACTTCCCTTTCCCCAGCTACATTAACCAGCTCTGATTGGGGGAATTGGGTGGATCCCGAGGCATTCCCAGGCCAGGATGCATGGGCGGGTCCAGATTATTTTCTGGTGGGGGGCACAGTGGGTAACAACAGTGAATCTCGGGGGGCACCCAAAAGTAACAAAAATGAAAGAATTAAAAAAAAAAAAAAAAAGCAACATATTATTTGTTGCTCCCTCCGGGTTGGAGGAGAGCTCCTGCCTCAAGTGGAGGAGTTCAAGTATCTTGGGGTCTTGTTCACGAGTGAGGGTAAGATGGACCGTGAGATTGACAGGCGGATCGGTGCAGCGGCAGCAGTAATGCAGTCATTGTACCTGTCTGTCGTGGTGAAGAAGGACCTGAGCCAAAAGGCGAAGCTCTCGATTTACCGGTCAATCTACGTTCCTACCCTCACCTATGGTCATGAACTTTGGGTCATGACCGAAAGAACGAGATCTTGGATACAAGCGGCCGAAATGAGTTTCCTCCGCAGGGTGGCGGGGCGCTCCCTTTGAGATAGGGTGAGGAGCTCTGTCACCCGGGAGGAGCTCAGAGTAGAGCCGCTGCTCCTCCACATCAAGAGGAGCCAGCTGAGGTGGCTCGGGCATCTATATCGGATGCCTCCTGGACGCCTTCCTGGGAAGGTGTTCCGGGCATGCCCCACCGGGAGGAGGCCCCGGGGAAGACCCAGGACACGCTGGAGGGACTATGTCGCTCCGCTAGCCTGGGAACGCCTCGGGATCCCCCCGGAAGAGTTGGAGGAAGTGTCTGGGGAGAGGGAAGTCTGGGTATCCCTGCTCAGACTGCTGCCCCCGCGACCCGGCCTTGGATAAGCGAAAGAAGATGGATGGATGGATGGATGGATGATATTTGTACAGCATAAAATTACATATAGGCCTGCACATTACACAAATACATAACTCTTATTTTAGTGAATTGTGCCATCCCTGTGGCTTTCAGGGTGCTGCACCTCCGGACAGTTGGGTGATAGGAGACAGCGGTTACCCATTATGCATGGAGCTAATCATGCCAGACGACAATTTGCCAATAACCCAGCAGCAACAAAGATATGATACTGTGTTGTTGAGGGTTGATGCGATCACTGGTGACATCCAAGCCAATGAGGGCAAATGGGCTATAGCCCGACCCACAATAGCCTGTAACGGTGCATGTCCTTGTTCTTACTGTTAGTTGTGTTATGTCGCAAAATGAGAGACACATGAGAGACGCTAACATTACTGTAACAGTGGAGAGATGTTCATGCTAAAGCTAACGTTAATTCAGACAGAGAGCTAACTTTAGTTAAACACATCTGTAGTGTTGTTTAAGAACAGTTTCCCATGCAAACTGAACCAAATTAGGCCCAAATGTAACAGACGTTGGCAAAACATTGTTGTGACGGTTTTAAAGAACTTGTTACTTGTTCTTACCTTAAAGCGATATTCCACCGCTGAGTAATAGTCCACTCAGTATGTACTCACCTCTATGCTGATGTGATAATGGGTGAAGATCTTCAGTTCACAAAACAATCCTGGAGTTTCAGCAGAAAACAGGGTTGCAGCTAATGGCAGTGAATGGAGACAAAATGTAAATGTAAAGAAAAAAAACACACAAAACAAACACAAAATGTCTCCATCCTGCTTGTGTGGTGTAATCCAAGTGTCCGAGCCGCAACATTAAAATTGAACCACAAAAGACGCCCTGTACATTAAACTGTCATGGCATGTGTTCTCTTTGCTCCTAGAAACATTACATCCCACTCCTGTCTCAAGGTTTATCACAAAGACCCAGCACATGTGTTCAACCGCCATGCCAGGCCTGCCAGCACAGAGGGAAGGGTGAGTCAACCTATACTCTGCTTCCATCTTCACCCTCCATATTTTTCGCTGTCTCCTACAGTGTTGATACAGTGACCAGATAAACTGTGACTGATAAGTTCCAATGTGACTTTAAGCTATGACGTGTTTCAGGTTGGCACTTTGTAACAGGAACAAAAATGTAACAGTTTTGTATGTTCAGCTTATCTGACTTCTTGCAGACTTCCTTGTATGTTTGTGTATACATATACACATATATACACATACATACATATATACATACAGAAATACACATATATATTAGAATAGCCTGGGAATATAGGCAATAGTGTGAGACCAGGTGGATAATGTCTCGAGTTTTGCACCATTAACCTTGGCTGTAGATCTTTCTAAAAGACAGATATCATAAAACAGTGCAACCCAGATTCTTTTCATAACAATATGAATATATAAGAATGGTCTTTTTTGCAGCCGTAGAGGCGGCAAGTATGATACGTTTTCGTGTACGTGGCAAAAAAACATTTGGGTTGTAACCAAAATGCCAAAAGGCTGGACAAAATGGAAGATCTTTCTCCAACAAGTCTGAAATTGTTTGAGTGACATAGACCCAGAGTTTTTACCATTACACAATCCCAAAACATATGCATGTAAATTCCAAGTTTTGAGTGGGGGCACCTATCACAGAGTTCGCTACTTGTCAGCTTCAGTCTAAATCTGCGTTCGGGAGTAAACTCTATGGATAAATTTGAAATGAATCAGCTGATGAGCAAGATTTTTGGACAAGGAAAAAACATTATTCCCGATCTTAGGCCAATCCAATTCAAAACCAAGCTCGTGAAGGTCTCCATCCCAGACCGATGTAACAGACAGGTATAGGATTAATGTTATGTTTTAATAATCAGTCATAAAACGAAGTAACAAACCCAGACTTTGAAGCAGAATAGAGACGTTTTACAATGGGATGCAAGCCTAAAGGGCAGTCCCATGGTACTCCATATGTTTTTAAAGCAGTACGAAGTCTGAGATAGAAAAACCAGGAGGAGCCCGGTAGTGAATAAGACTCCTTGAGGTCCTGGAACGAACAGAGACCTTGTTGGTTGAAGGTGTCACTAAGAACATTTACACCCTGATGAGCCCATTTGGGGAAATTGAAAGGCATGGAATCAGTTAAAAGGTTGTTATTATTCCATATGGGGGTCAAATCATGAAACTTATAATTACTACACTGTAAATATTTAACTATTTGATACCAGACATTCAAAAAATTTGACATAATAGATCCCATATGTAACTGTGTCATCCTAATCTTTGCGCCGCAAAATGGGAGATCTTGAAGTCGAAAAGGATGACATAAAGCATTCTCAAGAGTTCGCCATGGAACACTGGAGGAGGTATCAAGCCATACCATCAGCGATCTTAGCTGGAAAGACCAAAAATATATTTTGAAATTGGGTAGCGAAAGTCCACCTAGTGTTTTGGGACGTGTTAAGGTGGAAAATCTAATTAAGTGACGCTTACCTTTCCAAAGAAAATTTCTCCAAATTGCCTCTAAGTCCTTAAAGAACTTACAGGGAGGTGAGAGTGGGAGCATGGAGAATTGTAGAATTAAGAGGCATTAAAATAGATTTTGACTAGTTAATTCTATAGCCAGAGCGTGCCCCAAAAGCCTTGAATAGACTTAATAGATGAGAGATAGAAATAGTCAAGTCGGACAAATAGAATAAAATATCATCAGCGTAAAGAGAAATGGAGTGAGCTGTTCCTTTGATTGATATAGGTCATATATGTTGATGTTGTCTAACAGCTTGTGCCAAGGGTTCTAAAGAGAGTGCAAAGAGGCCAGGGGCCTCATTTATAAAGGTTGCTGCGCACAAAAAGATTGCGGAAACGGGGTTGAAATGTGCGTATGAATTTTTCACCACCAACGTTGGGATTTATAAAGAAATACTATGCGGAAAATGGTGCGCATTCCTACGCATACTTCCGACCATCCGTAGACATCCAATGATTCATTTTATACCAATGCCGTTTTCAGTGATCCAGTTAACATATATATATATGTATATATACAGTATATAGCACTTTGTTTTCCATTTAGTTTCAATGGCTTTCAGTTTGTTTTATCTCTGTGTTTAAATGTGTGGAGTCGATTGTTTCTATAAGGACGTGGCTGCAGCTGGAGGGTAAAGACACACAGCTGAGGTGCAGTGGAGGCGCAGGGCGCACAGCTGCAGCACCTCTGAGCTGCTGGAACATAGCGAGTAAAAGAAACAGAAACTCTTTATGTGGGGAAAAAAAAGCCCTGATTATTTTTTGTCATAGACTGTATAAAACATGGACGTAGCACCCGTGACGTCACCCATTGGTTTTGGGGAGTCGGTTTTGTGACCAAATCATGGGCATTTGAACTGCGCCATCTTGGATTTTAGTGGGAGTGTACTTTCCATATTTGGCGGAGAGGCGGTTACTTTACGGGTCAGTCTGGGTCAGCCGGCCGAGAACACGCCCACTTAGCTCAGAGCAACGGAGCTAGCCTAAGGCTAATCAGCTAGGCTAATAAGCTAAGCGGCAGCTCCCCGAGTCCGACCCGACTACCTCGACCCCGTGCGACCGCGACACACAGCAAGCGCTCGTACCCTATTATTTAACTGTGAAACAATCATTACATTATATTATATTATTCATATTAATAAAATATATTGAAACGTTTAAAAGCATTATTATTATTGTCATTATTATTAATGATAACAATAAAAATGATGACGATAATAATAATACTATATTAAAATGTTTAATATTTAATATTTACCGGCTTTCACCACTGCCTCCATCCACTTACAGTTACAGCAGCAGCCGCTCACTGACGGAGCTGCTCTGCCCGCAATGTCGGACTTTTTAAACAGAAAAATAAATGCGATAAACGGACTCTTAGAGCACGAAACACACCGCAACAGCGTTCCTAACATTAGCTGCTCCGGTCCTCTATCTGTATCAGCAGCGACCATAGATCAGCAATTAAGTTAAGTCATAAGCCAGCAGCAAAATATGATAATACATGCTGATTAGTGCAAACATCCAGGTAATATTCAGGTAAAATAGTGAGAAATTTACTTACGGAAAAAACTGCAACACAGACTCCGACGGTCGGTTACTACAGTCTACACTACAACAAGCCATACTGTCACAAAATCTATCCGAACATTGGCAAACAAACACGGACACTGCAGCCCCTGTCAACCGCTGGAGGTAGCCGGAGGCTGCTGGATGTAGCCGTCTAGCTCAGCCGATGCTTTAGCAAAGAGCTAACTGCCAGTGTCGGTCCATGGAGCTGTCACTCAACATAGCCACGCCCTAATTTATGCAAGAATTTTAAGCCTAAATTAGATTAAAACCGTTGTC
>JAJHUR010099321.1:1226-34990 GCA_027495735.1 Lutjanus campechanus | reverse complement strand
TTTAAATCTCATTGTAAACCTAATGCACACTTGTACAACTGTGGGAATAAATCCTCTTGCATATAGTTCTTGTGTTTTGCTGCAATATAGCAACATAAGAACATTAAAAACAGCAGAGAGTCTCCCACCAAGCGCATATTTACAGCATGAAATTAAAAATACCAGTTTGAATGTTTTTGCAAGACCAACACCTTAACCTTTTGTCGCTGAAATACAATATATAAGACATTAGAAGCACTGGTCAGCAGTGTGCATATTACTGATCCACAGCAGACGCTGCTGGAGGTGACTGACAGGGTCATGCCAGTGTCGGTGTGTTTGTATGTGTGTATCTTCTGTGTGTGTGTATGCTTCCATGTAACAAAAATAGTGCCCCTTTCCGGGGCCCCAGCTCTGACATTCTGCTACTAATAGGGACGGAGCGTGTGAGTGTCCACATGCATATGTGTGTTTGTGTGGACGTAGCCCTTGCCTGACCGTGGCCCTGTCCGTGTCTTAGCATGCTCATTTATAGCCAAGCAGCCCATCAATCTTAATAGAGGAGAGAAGTGCAAAGAGCCGATGAAATGCCAGACATGATCACTATTCACTCAATGGGGGTGAGGAGAGAGGAGCGAGAGGAGGGAAAGATGAGAGGAGGGGAGATGGAGGAGGCAGGGTGAGGGAGCACGGAGGGAGTGAAAGTGAGGAGGGGGGGGAGTGGGGAAGAAGGATGGAGTGAGAAAGAGAGAGGTCGCAAGTTGTTTATCCTTGTAGGTGATAATAATGATCTGATCCTCTTGCTCTTCTGTCTGTGTCTCGCTGCGTGAGTGACGGCCACGTGAAAACTGCTGAACACGCCAAGGACATCTACATCTACACATACACATTTCAATCTAATCTTTGGCTTCTTTTTGTTTGGGTGATTTTTTTGGTCGCACTTTATTTTACAGTACAATAATAAGACATAACAAGCAGTACTTTGTATTAAATTAGACAAAAACTAAGAAGAATATGTTCTTCATTATTCAGCAGTTAAACCTTAATTAGACACTATACACCTAATGGTACACTAATAAAACATTACAAGTTGATTTTAATTTAGTTTACAGTACAGTTCTGTTGTAATGTGCCTCTAATCACCCTCTAATAAAGTCTAATAAGGGTCTAACAGTGGGAAACAATAGACTTTACAGTACAGTTCTGTTTTAATGCGTTACTAATTACACTATAATGAAGTCAAATAAGAGTCTAATACTATCTAATGGACAATTTAGTGGGCAACATTTCTAGTTTTCGTCCCATTTGATACAAAGTAAAGCTTGTTAGGTCTTTAGTTAGTCAACTTGAAAATAAAGTGCAACCATTTTTCTAATAATCAAGGTCCTAAAAGTTTGGAACAATTCAGTTTGATCAGCACATACTGTATCACCGTCAGGGCTTCATTGGGTCACATGCCGGGCATTAGATCACACTGTGCTCTGAGACATGGCCTGGAATAGGTTGCTCTGTGTGTGTGTGTGTGTGTGTGTGTGTGTGTGTGTGTGTGTGTGTGTGTGTGTGTGTGTGTGTGTCAGTGGGGGTAGGAGGTCTGCTGAGAGGTGGGAAATGGTGAGAGGTTATTTGGCAATGTGATGTGAGACTGTGCTGACACAGGACACAGCGTCTTCATACAACAATAGAGCTGTCACTCTAACCAAGCAGGAGGTGCAAGAGGAATTCTCATAATCAATATTTACAGGTCGACGGCGGCTATGTTTACCTGCTAACATCACATTATGATGAGGGACACAATGCAAATGAGAAGACTGTCTTTATACTGGTCACTATAATAGCTCCTCCTGTTCATACCGACTGGGAAAAGATCCATTTCTAAAACAATTTCAATGTAAGAGATGGAGAGATGGAGTATTTACACTTACATTGTTTGGGAGATTCTGCAACACTGTTTTCCTGTGAAATTCCAGCAGAGTTTTGTGGACTGACAAAATAAATCTGACCTTCAATCAGCATGAGGGTAAGTAAATAATTACAGAATTTTCATTTTTGAGTGAACTATCCCTTTAAGGTGGTCCAAGATGCAAGTATGTACTAGAATATAAAAGAAGGGGTTAGGGAGGCAGCATATGAGGGCCACACAAGAAAACCAATGAAGTGGTCATAGCATTTGTTATTGGCCTCATTATGGCATTTAACATTAAAAATGAATTGAGCGCCTAATTCAGGCAGATAATTTTGTGTCCCTCAAGGTCTGACAAAGTCAGTATTTTTTCCGAGACCTCGCTTTTTCCTCAATCATACAGCATGCTTTTCACGGTGGCTTTTTAATCTCACTTCCACAGTAAACTGCCAAGTTGTCCACTGATATGAAGCACTGGCAGTGATCAAAAAATCTAATTTTATGACACCTATGATTTGCCACTAGTTGTCATGCAACCAGCGGCATCCACCACAGGGTCGATTTTCTAAAGCTTGAAAACAGAGCTAAGAAGAGGTGCAGAAGTCAAATTTTCTTTCAGATTACTTGATTTACATCATGTTAAAGGTTATTCCATGTTTTCTGCCTATCCCGGCTTTAATGTGACTGTATTAAATTCAGATTTGAGCTGTTGTGTTAAAATAAATTGCTTAATAGTACTATTTCATTATATATTTTTTAAATGCTTTAATATAACATTGTGATGAAGAGGGATGCCATCACACCTGTAATTTAGAATTATAAAATGTTTTATAAATCCAGCAAACTCAGAAGAATATGTGTTTTGAAAGCTTTTAAAAAGAGGACCTGATTTATCTTATTATTCCATGAGATTTGTTCACTTGTTGATCTGTTCAGTGAGATAAATCAAGCACACATCAAAGCAGTTCAAATATTTAAAACCCGATTCATGTTTTGTATATTTTGCCTGCAGATCTGAAAGCCAGGACCACTGAGGGCAGTGCGGTGAGGTGAACCTGGGAAAGCCGGCAACAGCTGTGAGAAACCATCAGATCTGCCATTCCTCACACTTCAACAGCCAACAAGAGAGCGATTTACGACGGCCAGGAGAAGGAGAGAAAGAGATGGAGGGAAAGAACGACAGAGAGAAGAGGACGGGACGGGAGGAGAGGGAGATATAAACAGAGAGAAAGAAGGAGAAAGAATGAAATAAACAGGGAAAAGAGTAAAGACAGAGCAGCTGAAAGGAGATGTGTGAAAGAAAGCAAAAGGAAAGAAGAAAGAAAGATAAATAGACAGAAAACAAGGAGAGAGAGAGAGAGAGTGATAGAAAAAGAGACAAGGAGAACAAGATGGCTGACTGGTATAGAGTGAGGGAATGTGTGGAGCTGGAGAGACAACAAACTCTGATAGATTTTATTTAAAGATTTATAGGGATGTGGACAGGGTCAGCAGAAAAAGGTATTTTAGCCACTTAAAAAAGGTCCATTAAAAGAAAATATGTATATTATTTTAATATAGGCTAAATTTAGGATATTTTCTCTGCTTTACTTTGCCACCAGACAGGCTTTTCCGATGCGAAATTGCCATTATATGAGCCAAATATTGCTCTCTTCATACCAACCAAACTCCACTGGCAATATTAGTAACTTTACCGCTACTACAGCTGCCTCAATCTTTTAGTTTGTTTGTGTTATTGTGTGACTTCGGTGAATCCAAAATATCCTTTTAAAACACCAAGTTTGGAGAGTTTGGAGAGAGTGATATTTGGCTTATATAACAACAATTTCCTATCAGAAAAGGCTGCCTGATGGCAAAGTTAAGTGGTGAAAATACTATATATAGCTGTAAAATCATATTTTTTAAAGAGGACTTTTTAAAGTAGTTCAATGCCGATTGTTGTTGACCTCATACACAACAGTAAATTGCTTATCTTCCATGCTGCTTCTCCAAACTGGGGGCACGCCGACCGACATCACTCTGTTCTCTAATATGAGTAAAGCATGTCCGCTTTACAATGTGTATTGCACATGTGTGATCATATTTTATGATTCTCCCACATCAACAAAACACACAGAGAGACTGATCAGCACTGTCACATACTTGAAATGTGCACACAGACACACACACACACCCTAAGACACACATCATCTCCGAGGTCAGGCCTTTTGCAGAGTGATCAGACCAGAGGGACAGCTGAGTGAATAGCAGCACAGTGCTGCAGCCAAAAGGCCTGGCAGGCAGCCTAATGACAGTCTTACACACTCACACCATAACAGCATCTTTCTTAGGCTTTCACTAAACACAGTAATGTGATAAACTACTGTGCCTATAAAAAGGTCAAAGGTCAAGTAAACTACAGAACGTTGCTGCCAGGGCCGTGCAGGTGTGATTGACCTCATGTCCTCCAGGTAAGGAACAGTCTCCCTACACATCGATCCAACCTGCTGCTCCAAGAAATGAGAGATACACACATACACACATTTCCTCCTGTTGCGTTCTCCATTTCTGTCTGCTTGTCTTGTCTGCGGTGGGTTGGCGGTGTGGAAAGCTTCGTTTATTTGGTCTTTTAATACAAGCTGACCCCTGTCCCCCGGTGTGTGTGCATGTCTGTGTGCGAGTGTATGTGTGTGCACAGGTCCGGAGAGCACTCTCCCATGACAACTACGTCAACGACCCAGAGACAGTGTCGACAGAAGACCACACCACACGGGGAGAACACACACATGAGCTCGACACACATTAACACACACACATGCATACGCACACAAATAAACTTTAACGCATATGCGCCCATATTTCCAACAGAAAAGCATAGCACGTAGAAGAATATGTGCGTCTGTGTGTGAGTGTGTGTGAGTGTTTATGTGTGTTTTGGTCTTGAGGAAATCTTCAGCATGTGTTAGATGAATCCCCAGGGTTCTCATTCAACTCTGATTGGCTGGCGGGCTTGCAGTGTTTGTTTCCACAGCGACAGGGCTGTCACTGCCTCCTACCACCCAGGTAGAGCTGTCAATCACACTGGCTCCCAGCCAACCACACGCAGGCCTCGCCACAACCAATCACAACACAGATCCTATCGGCGATGACTAATTACCAATCGTCTGACAATAATGAACGTGGGAGTAAGAAATTAAAACTTGACTTTTCAAAACAAGGTTAGAATGTTTAACTAGAAATAAAGAAAACAAATGTTTTCTTTATAGAGCTTCTGCTTTATGTTGGAAACCACACTGGTTTATAATTGGATTTAGAGAAAATTATATGGGTTCATTTTCAAAGATGGAATGTTTCAGCGCTAAAATTCAAAACAGCCATTGTTTAATCACAACTTGGCCTTTGCCTACAGAAAATTGGCCATATCCAGTTCCTTAATCACAACCTTCCATTTGGTGCTGTTCATTCTCCGTTTCGTCCTTCGACATTAAATCACATCATTGCCTCCTTATTGCCCCTCTTATTTATGACATAAATACTTCAGAGGGTGTGTTTCCAAGCGTTCATAATCCATCTTCAACAAGCTGACTTCACTTTCGTTTCTTAAAATGAAGAACCTCAAACCAAAGAGCAGGCAGTTTACTGTGGCAGTAAATATGGGGGTTGTTGATGAGCAGAGAAAGGCTGGATTTAAAATAACATCATGAATGTGTGGTGTAATGGGTGGTACTCGCAAAAAGATAAAAGTTAAAATAATTTCTTTAATGAGTCATTTACTACTTGATTTGATGAACGGTAGCTGGTTGATTTTTTTTTAAAGCCTCTATCATTCATCACTTCAACTCTGTTCATAATTTATCAGTTCAAAGTGTTGTGAGCATTTATATTTTACATGTACACTGGCCAACAGGTCAGCCTTCAGCCACATCCCATCACAATCTGTCAACAGGCTATCCTTTTCAGACACTATGTCTATGTGTGTCACAGTGAAGAACATCATAGTGAGCAGATCAGTGCCCTATAGACCTTTTTCACAGCAGCATGAAGCAGGGCACACACTTAGTGGCAGTTAACCCCAGTTAACATTAGCTTTCCTGCTATCGGACATTATGTCTTCCATATCACGTCTAAAGATCTAGACACACGAGTGAATTAACAGTGGGGTAGTAAAATTTCCAGAGTGGCATGCGGCTGCGACAATAACACCTGTCTTTACTTCACTATTTCATTTCAAAATGGCTGCTGTGAAAAAGGTCTATGAAGCAAATTTCTGCAAAAGCAAACTTTCTACAGTATAAAATTCAGACTTTATTACAGTGGGAATTTGTTTTTATCAAGCACAGGTGTAATCAATCATATTATTTATGAGCACATTCCTGGATATATAACAGCACATGGAATCTTACTGAGTGTATTGTGCCTGCTTGCTCATGGGCATGATTTACAGGGACACCTAAATCGAGCAGAGAGGTTGTTAGTGTTGTTAATTACACCTGCACTGTTTCTAATACAACAAGTCATATTTGTCACAGTCGCAAAGGTCTATCAGCCAGTTTTAGCACAACAGACACTGCATGTTAATTGACCCCTCGCTAAGCCCCACTTCCAAACAGCAACTAGCAGCAACAAATCTACCACTGATATCACCGTAAACTGCATAAATGCAGTGTGAGAATGGAAAGTTTGGCAGGCTTAGCAACAGTAACTAAGGAGGGCAGTGCTTAGTGAAGGGTCAATTGAACTAGAAAACTACAGACCCAAATACCAAAAACACTGGGACGGCATGTGAAACATATAAAAACATAATGCAGTGATTTGCAAATACACTTAGACCTGTATTTAATGGAATACAGTACAAAGACAAGATATTTAATGTTCAAACTGATCAACTTTATTGTTTTTTGAAATATACACTCATTCTGTGTTTGATGCCTGCAACATGCTCCAAAAAAGTTGGGATGGGGGCATGTTTACCACCCGTGATATATCACCTTTTCTTTTAACAGCACTCAGTAAGCATTTGGGAACTGATGCCAGTAATTGTCTAAGGTGTGAAAGTACATTCTTTTTCATTCTTGTTTCATATACGAAATAAAAGCTCCTGTGACCCACCTGGGGGTCATGACCCAGTCTCTGGGAATGGCTGGGATAATTTCAACTTCCCGTATGGAGATTTTCCGCTTTTCTTTGTTTATTATCATATTAAGCTAAATATATTTGGTTTTAGACTGACAAAACAAGACATTTAAAAACATCATCTTGGACTTTATTGATGTTAAGATTAAACATGACAATTAAATGTAGTCTTGGTTGTTATTTGATTACAGATAATAAATAAAGCAGCTTGTACAGTAAAAATGTACTTCAGGGAAGTAGATTTCTTGACCCACTGATCTCACATACATACATAGTAAAATGCATAATGAGATAATCCTATTTTGTACTAACTCCTTGGAAGCAGCACAGTAGAGAAGAGACATTAACTGAGTACAACTTTAATGATGCACTGTTTAATATTTAGTGCTACATATATATTTGAATTTGCATGACCATAGGTGTTGTTTGGGAACTAATTTAAGGTGTGAAAGTAAAATTCTTTCTCATTCTTGCTTGATATACAAAATAAAAGCTCCTGTGACCCATCTGTGGGGCTTATATTGTGTTAGGGGATCACGGTTCGTGCATGTTTCCAAGCCATGTTTCAGGTCATGAACACAGAAATCATGTACAGCAGTCAACCGGTCTAACTCCAGTATTCAGTACTACATAGTTCCGTGTTTTAATGCATTTTCAGCAACTATGTTCTAATGTGTATAAAGAGTCTAGAAGAAAAATGCACAGACTTTAAGTCAGTCCCTTTGACACAGGACAGATTATTGACAAAGGCACTCCTGCTGCACACACAAATAATGAGAAGGGTCATAAAAACTAAAAATAGAGCCTTTTCTATTTTGGAGTTGAGGCATATCTGAAGGCGATGAAAAGCAGATGTAACACAATATAGGAGTCAGGGTCTGACAGAGCAATGTGACAGAACCAGGACTGTCGCATGTTCACAGAAATAGACAAGATGTTCAGAGAGGGAAACAGACAGGCAGACAAACGCAGCTTTTACAAAAGCCTGTTCAGGTTCTCAAGAGGGGCATTTGTCTTTGTTTTTGAATTATTGGTATACAACGTACAACGTGTGTGTCTGGGTGTAAGCAGTATAGCAATTGTGGCATTTATGACCTGAGAATAAATCACTTTTTTAAGCTTGTCGAGCTGTCTGATTACAGAAACAGAAGAATAAAGAGACTGCATTTATTTCCCTATCATCTATTTCCCAGAGTTTCCCTGTGTGTGTTAACACGTGTGTGTGTTTTGTGTTAATCCCTGTCCTTGCTCTGCAGTCACACACACTGCTGTACACACACAAAGCGGCGTGCCCTCTGTGGGCTACAGTAGCTCCCCCGGTGTGTTTGTGCCCCTGCTCTGCTGAATACAGTAAAGCCTCTTCACTGTAATCACTGATCAATAATAGTGATCGGAGGCCAATCATCAATACTGTTCCATCTGCTACCATTTGGCCTGAGCAAATAAAGACACACACTTCAGCTGGGGACACACAACAGCCTCTTAAATAGCAAACGCTTAAAGCTGCTCTGTGGATGAAAAGACTACAAAACTTATTCTAAACATAAGTGAATGTCATCACAACACACACACACACACAATCTCGTCCTTCAAACCCACACACACATACGTACAGGTCTATAGTATGAAGCCATCATTAATGTGTTGAGCCGGATGTTGCTGTGACCTTTCTCTTTTTAGGCCTGACCCCAGCAGATGACCCTGGAGAGGGATTAGTCTCTGATACGCCTAATTAACCCCCCAGCACACTGCTCAGGCTGAACAACTACTCACCCACACTACAGCAGCTCGTCCCTGCTATATTTATACTTCTTTCACTCTTTCTTTCACTTGGCCGGGGTTTAATGGGAGTCTCATTCAGCATCAGTCCAGCTAAGAAGGAGAACAAGTTTTTCTGACCTACAAGGTTTTTGTCCAACTCCTACACTCCTTCCTCAGAATCTAGCCTCACCTTAAAGTCTATGTAAAATTAGCTTCTTAACCCCCTTCCCCAAAAGGTTTCCAGACACCACATCCACCTTGACCCATTCACTAACACTCCTTTGGCCCTAGCTAACCCCTGTGTAATCCCTGCGAAGCCTAAACAAGGGTATTTTGACTGTGGGCTTTGCAGAAAGGAAGCAGATTGGATTTCCATAGAAAACCAACAAAAACATCCACAAGCTAAACTTGAGGAAATAAGTCTGTTAACATAACACACGTGCACGTGCTGAGGTTAAATAAAGCAGTGACCAATCAGCTTCCACTGTATGGTCATGGGTAGAAATATATCGGATATTTTACTTATGACCTTATATTTCATAATGAATCATGAATACAAATTAGTCTTTAATGACTCATTTAAAGTTTATTAAAAGGGGAGTCCTGATATTTGGTGTTATCTTAATTGTGATTAGTCATTTTCTGTTGAGCGTGATTCATTATTCGTACACTTTCGATGTTTTGCTGAAGAGACCTAGAAGAGTAGATGGAAAATTTCCATTTTAGTTGACAATGTAGAAGCCGACATTTACACTGCTCTCCTACTCCATTTGTTCATGCTGCTCTGTGGTTCATTTGCTCACAACGCTGAGCTTTAAAGGGACAGTTCACCCCAAGGCCTGGCCTGTAGTGCTATTTATCCATTTCAACGATTTTGGTGTGAAATGTTTTTTTCACAGTTTTGGAGACATCAGCTGTGGAGATGTCTGCTTTCTCTCGAATATAATGGAACCAGTCGGCTTGTGGTGCTCAAAGCACCAAAACATACTCTTTCCAGAAATCATCACCTGGTTACTAAGAACTATTTTTGTTTCTACTGAGCTATACCCAACAAAGGTATCACCGCACAGAAGAAAGTTAAAATGTTCAACAGTTCAACAGGATGGCGTCTTATACATAATACAATAAATTTTAAATTGATCTGGCTTCATATAGCTGATAATGAACTATTACACTAGATTTGATTTGCCTCAACACAAGTCCTATACTTGCATCTCCCACGCTCAACTTACAACATAAATTACATGGTGTCTAAGTATACCTACAAAACTAACTTAAAATCACTTAACTAAACAGTTTATTGTTTCTGGGTTAATAAGTCATAGAGTTGGGGTACACTTGTGAAATGGCACTGAAACAAAAGATACCAACTAAGTTTGTGTAAACCTACTTGGCAGTGAACCTTATTCTGATGTCACTGAAATGCTGACATCAGTCGACTTACAACAGCTTGGCTGTCAGTGTTTTGGGGGTGCACGCAGCCAGTTGTGAAATATCTACCGAAAGCTGACTGAATACCTGAGAAAAGTTTCAAATGTCAAAATTGAAACTGTAGGTCTTCTTTCTTGGTCATGCTTCCCTTCAGACAAACACATGTAGAGAAACACACAGCTGTCCTCATCATCACAGTCGCACGCACACAGACACAGTACAGTATGTAAAGTATCCTGGGTTGGGTTCAGACGACGCAATTCGACACCCGACTAAAAAACAGTTGCACAGAACCAGACACTCTATTTAGAAGGTTACCAAGCAACACCTCCCCCAGCTTTGATTTTTAATTGGCTGTAGTAAATAGCACCAATACTCTGACTTTTTATTTACTGGGCTAAAGTTACCACTTTATCTATAGATTTACGTGACATATGCTAACTCCCATCCTGTTCACACCTCCTTTGCTCCTGCATGTGTGTGAATACATGTGTGTCTATGTGTTTACAGTTGCTGCACATTTGTCTGTTAGCCAAAACTGATGCAAAGTGGAATTATGTACTATTAAATATAATATGCACCAGGGTTGGGTGATATGTTAAAATTGTCCAACTGACCATCGTCAGCCCGTCCATAGATGATTGCCGATAGCTTTGAGTTTGGCTTTGGATGTTTGAATGTAACATTAATGTTAGCAGAAATCTCTGTACCATTTTGTGGGCCCAAGACCATCTTTAGGTTTCCAACCTGAGACACTATGTCCATTATTGCCGACTACAATACCACAGCCCGTTAGTGTAGCATGTCCCACTAAAACTACTGGCTTCAGTTACTTTTATTTGTTGATTTATTGGATTTAAGATACTTTTAGACTACCATTCTTGTTTTAAGACGGATCTGTTTATTCAGTTGTATTATTGTTCTGTACTGTAATTGCAATATTGTTCAAATTGCACAATACATTTGAAATAAATAGAAGTCTTCTGTTTAGGGCTGCACGATTGTAATTATTATTGTGATTATTTTGACTGAAATTGTATTTGCAATTTGTGACAGTGATTAGTGTGATTAGTGGTAATGATCATTTTTGACTTACAATTTTCATTTTTACTGAAAGAAAAACTGTTAAAAATCATAATTATGTGATATTAGTTGGCATCTGTACCAAACAGCCATGTTTTCTTTCATCTGGAGGACACGATTTTTATGCCACGGTATCACTGCAGCACTGAAGTACCTCATTACGATGCTGTTTTCTCACACATTAAAAAAAAGAAAGAAAAACAATTTGGTTCTGCGATTTGTACATCATTAGCCATTTTGAGTTTTTAATAATATTGTGAATAACTGTGCCGCCCTACTTCTGTCCTTTTCGTATTTTACATCAGCAGCTAAATTAAAGTATTTTATTGTAATAAATACAGTAAGTTTTGCAGTGTTAAATGAATTACAGTAACATTTTCAATACAGTGAGCAGCACAGTGGTGCAGTGGTTTGCAGGAGTATGTTCTCCTTGTTCTCTCTGGTTACTCCAGTTTCCTCCCACAGTCCAAAGACATGCGTTAATTAGGTTAGTCGGTGACTCTAAATTGTTCATAGGTGTGAATGTGAGCGTGAGGCTCCAGCCCCTCATAAAGGGTTAATGGTTACGGACAATGAATGAACTTTCAATACGCTATAATACTGTACTTCATTCTGCAGTATACTAAAACCTACTGTTGCCAGTTTTACAGTGATTTTACTGTCGTGTGAAGGAGTGTGACTATTGGATAATTATTGTCAGTCAGCTACTGTCAGTTTGGCAATAAACATTTTACAGTGTGGCCTGAAGACACCACACTCGTACGCCTAAACTTACAACATTTCAAAGGAAGCCTCCACAGCAACACACAGGAAACCAACCATGTCCCTCGAACATCAGCCTCAGTGTTCTTTATCTCTTCACAGAGACGTATGGGTACCTCCCTACAGCTGCAACCTTTCCTGGCTGGGTGATTTTTGATAACTCAGTGGTTGTGAATGCACGTCTTTGTCTGCATTACTGTATAGAAAGCATATGGGTGTGTGTGTGTGTGTGTGCGTGGGTGTTTGTGTAAACCATCTATCAAAGCCAGTGTCTGCCACGCAGGTGTGAAGGTGTGAAGGAAATGAAATAAACCGCCTCCAAACACTTAAGCGTGTGTGTGACCCTGTGTGCCTGTGGAAGTGGGTGTGAGAAACTGCACACACACACACACTGTCTGATATTGAAAATCTCACACTATCACATTACATATGATCTATTGTTTGTGTGTGAATATTCACTTTATTTTTTAATTTCTGTGCCATCTGGGGTTTGTTGCGGCAGTGCTTCACATTTACAGGACACCAAAAATCATGATGAAGTTTGAATTTCTGCATTTGAACATCAGCTGTGAGAGGACAGGGGAGAGGGTCCGAGGTGGGAGAGGTCAGAGAGGACAGAAGGGGGGGGGGGTTAACTGGTTATTACAGGCATCCAGAGAGCAGGACAGATGGTTAGACACTGGTCAGAGTTACACAGCAAAAGGCTGTAAAAGAGCTATGGGAAAACCATGTGTGTGTGTGTGTGTGTGTGTGTGTGTCACTGAGGAACGCATACACACTCACACACAGATGCACACATATGTACACCCTTACACTTGTGCAATCGTGCGCACATTTGCTATGACGAGAGGAAAGGGTTTGAGGCAGAAGGAGAAACAGAATCTGAACATTCGGGAAAGAAAGGTACAATCTGGGATTGTTCACATAAGCCTTCATGCATGGTGCCTTGTTTCACAACCTTACCTCTCTCGTCACGAGGTGAGAATCTCCTCCATGTCTCAAGTGAGATAGCATTCAGCACATATGTGTCTAATGAATGGAACAGTTTACTTACTGATCTTTGATTTGCTCAAACTGTTCTTTTAAAATCAAACTACAGACCTTACTTTGGCTGCCCATCATGGAGTCTAGTTCTGCTCGAGGTTTCCGCCCGTTAAAAGGAAGTTCTTCCCTTCATAAATAATTTAAACAGTACAGTCTAGACCTGCGTATGCATGGATGTATTATAGTCATTTCTCTTTATTAACTATATTAACCTGACGAATTCCAGGATGTTACAAACTAATTTCCCAGGGTAAAATCAATTACTCTTCCTTAAAGGAGCACTACGTAAGACCCTAGATTTACTCACAAAGTTCATTGAGATTTCTGACCTCAGTGACATCAATAAAAATAGATTAAATGGGGAAGAAACAATGATTGGTCAGACAGTAAGATGGGTTGAAAACAAATCCACCTGATTAGTCTAAATTTATTTAGAGAAGAAAACAAAGGCGAACAGTAAAATTGTTACCCAAATGAAAAATATCCATCACGGTTTACAGATTGACCCTGGTTCTGCATTGGTAACACTCAACACTCAACTCACTCAACATGGCAAAGGCTGCATGCAGTCGATAAAGCTATTTTCCCTTTTGTTTTTTGTTACCAATGTAAAAAAAAATCAGTCACATTATATTGTCCACAGTTGTTTTAAACACAGGTTGGTTTAAAACCAAGCTGGCTGCACTTTTTTCTTATTCCTCTATCTTTTCCTGTAAGGACATAACACAAACAAAGATTCCCACATCATTAAAAAAGCAAAATAACTCCAAGTAGCATCAACAAGCTCTTTTCCACAGCTTTGCTGTCAGCACCCTCAGGATCCGGGTGACACATCAGTTCTCTGGAGCCACAGACAGGCGCCAAGGGCGAGTCTAATCTTTTCACCAATCTCTCTGCTTTGGTTTGTCCCACTCTCTGTGTCTTTCTCTATGCTTCTCCCTGGATTCCCTCCACTCACACCAGAGCTTACACTCACACCTGCAGCGAGGCGAGACTATCCGAGTCGGGATCTTTACAGAGGCAGGAGCATAGATGGGACCGGCTGGGAGGAAAACCTTCATCTGTTTCATCTGTAACCAGTTGCTGTGTGATGGTCACTGTTGGTTTCTGGTTCTGCTGTGTTTAGACACGTATGCAGCCTGTGTTTGTGTGTGTGTTTGATCACAGTTGTTGCTGTCTGTATGATGCCAGTTGTGTTAGCATCAGAGCGTACTAAACTGCACTGCACTGCTGAAAACAACTCACCTCTGTTATATTATACGGGTTGTATCTGAAATCTGGGCAGCAGAGGTAACTCTTAGGTCAGGATAACAGCTGTAATCAATTATACTGCATGACACATGCTTATTGGGCTTAAATATTCATTAGAAATGATGAGAAAAAGCTGGGATTGGAGTGAAAGTTGACTAAAAGTTGAGAAAGTTGCTTGCATAAACTTTCATCGTACTGGGTTGGGTACTGTTAGGGTTTGATTCGATACCAGTGCTAAAACAATACTTTTAAAGCAATCCCAGTGCTTAAATGGTGCTTAAACGGATACTTTTTTTAAACAGTAACACAAAATGACAGGTTGGTGATCTGATCTTTGCTTACATTTGTTTGACCTCTCACCCACTGTTGGAATCGTTTTGATGAAAAAACAGCCACACTTGATACTGTTAAGCTTGGCATTTTAACCATGTTTAAGGTAGCTACTAGCTAACGGGCTACATGCTGCCGGAGACATGTAGAGTTGCCATAATTTTAACAAGGCCTGTTTGATGATGCGTCTGTAACGTCCACCACAGAGCAAAACTATTTTGATCAGCAGCTCAGGTGTGTGGTACCGAAATGAAGCCTGTAATCTGCGTTGTGATTTGGTTCAGCAGGTACCAAACATATAGGAACTGGTGCCATGTTGGCACTACTGTTGACTGTCAAAACCATGCCACTTTTACAGATTGAATCTCTGACTTAGTTGCTCTTGGCAGTGATTTTGTATTGTAAAACCAACAACTACCAGAGAGGAAGACTTCTGTTATTCAGTTTAGTGCTGCCCCCCTGCAAGTCAAAGATTCAAATCATCAGTCGGAGAATTGATCAATCATTTTGATTTTTTTTTGGTTGTTCAGTTGGGGTTTTTTCGGCCAGTCAGTGTACTTCAGCAGGGGACATTGCAGTCGTTAGAAGTAGCTGCATTGTGAGCGCTCCTCACTCTTTTTCCAATTGGGAGATCATTCTAGTACAAGTTGTACTGTCCACTCAATGACGATGTTTGTGATGAGTACAGGGACTTCACGACCCAGACAGTGGCAGTTCAATAAAGCTTTTCTTGCTTGTCGAATACTTGTGTTGAATTGCCAAATCCGATTCCAAATTCTGAGTCGGGTATACCCCCTATTTCACTGTAATCCAGGTTTTCATCAGAATCATCATCAGAATCCTCTTTCCATGGGCAAAAAATAGGATAATATGTAAGAGGACAAAAGCAGAGACAGAAATGAAGAAGAGGCAAGTTAAGAGTGTCTCCATTAGATACTGCTCTATTAAGTCTCCTATCGCCTTGTGCTTCAGAGACAGACGCCTGGCTGTCAGCAGCCTCATGTGAACACGCTCCGTTCCCACGACCAACCCGCTGCAGGAGACGCTGCTGGGAAGGACACGCCATTCAGACGCCAATGTAGCATGAGCTCCTATCCCAGTAAGACCATGCTACTGACGGTCGCACATGCATATGTGTGTGTACGTTTATGATATCATCTCCCAGTGCTGCTGTTACCCACACCTTTCCATCCGGTTTAGACCCATGACCAAATAAACACCGTTCACACTCCATCTCAGTCCACACACACACACACACACACACACACACACAGATACGAGGCCTTGTGTCTGTAATTGAAATAAAACGGAGTGCGAGCAGAGGTCATGACCTGGTGGTTCTGGTGATGCGCTATTAACCCTGCTCAACCTAAAGAGTTACAGTCTCTCTCGCTCTCACTTTCTCCTTCACATTCCCACCATCTCACATACATCCTCTCACATGATTTCACATCTCTGACTTGTCATCAGTGTATATTTAGCATCTAAAGAAAATATGTCTCTTCCTGTGCGTGGATTGTTGCTGGACTTCTTATGAACCCTAAAATTCACCCTTTTTCACTCGCAGCATTTGTGTGTTTAACGGCAGGGTGGTGTGGTATGATATCAGCCTGTAGAGTTCAAAATAATAGTAACACTAAGAGAAAGGCTTTCATTTCTCTCACTGCTGGAGATGTTATTGCTATGATTGTAGTTGACAACAGAGTTTGTGTTAACCGAACATTTTCCGCCATTGAATGAATCTTTTTAGCAATGATGGAAAAATCTAGAGGCCGTCCATCATTTTGACAGATTAAAACACTGAGGGCAATCTACCATAACAAGTGCCTGTCTTGTGTAGCATGGGAGAGATCACCATAAGCAATATGAAAGATACAACACAGATAGAGACGTTTTCAGTCAAATAATCAGAAACTCACTATAGGGACATCATATATTTGAAGTAAACAAACGTAAATTTGCAGTAGCTGTAACATACCCGCTAATTAACCATGAATTTGGGTTCACACACATGTAGTATTAATATCTGAGGATGTACACGACCATCGCTCCAAACAAACACAGGATACACGAGGCAGACACGATACGTATTGATACGAATGCGAATGCATATTTAAAAGCAAGTATATCTCAGGTGTAAGTCATACAGGAAGGAACTCTTTGCCAAGTCAAGTGACGCCTGCAGCAAAGGCTCACGGGATTGTGAGTTATGAAAGGGGAAATGACTAAAGTATAGGCTAACCTTCAGCAATGGAAAAGAAACTGCAGAGTCCAGTGATGCGACCCACAAGTGTCAATGACAAACTGTTCATGAGTTATGAAAGGGGCGTGGCTAAAGTGTAGAAGCCAGAGTATAAGTCACTAATGAAAAAGGAACTCTAATGAGTGCAATGATGCCTCCCACAAGAATCTACAAAAAAACGGTTAATACCTTTGACCATGTTGTGTGAATCCATTTAGAAGTAATGCGTGTTTTTGTTATAGGCCACTCCCACCGCCACGCCCATTTTTTTTACAGTTGGCATGAACACTTAATGAGCTGTCCTTTGGCTCATGACCATTCATAGCGCATCCCTAGTTTACAACCTGGCTGGACAGACTAAACAAAGAAAGAATCTGCATATTGTTCAGGTCAAAGGTAGCATCACATCAGCAAACAAAACTCATCTATCACTTAGTTTCAGAAACTGAGGGTGGAGCGCTGTGTTGAACGGCTTCTCCACAGTATTTTCTGGAACAGAACTGATGTTCTCAGGTCGCCTTACACCCCCTTCCCTCCTCCCTCTTTCTCCCTTCTCATTTGTTTTCTCTCAGTGCTAATCTAAATTCCTCGTGAACACCTTCCATCACACGCCTGATGGTCCGTGCACGGCGCCCTCCCTGACGAGATGTTTCATCAGTCCTCCAATACACACAGGCACTTGCACACAATACATACTGTAGTGTGTTTCTGGCCTTGACCTTTGACCTCATCTCCCATAATTCCGGCGTGTTTAGATCCCACACACACTGGCCTCTGAGCGCAAACAGATAAATCCAGCGGACTCATTAACACAAACAGGAGAAGCACACACACACACAAACTGTTTGAATGTGTGTTTTCATGTGCATGTGAGTCTGACTGTACATCCCTATCTGCACGACAGTGTGTGGTTTATATGCTATACACATAATTTATGAATTTGTCTGATGGAGATACAAGTGATGTTAGCACGTTGTCAAAGTGTGTGTGGCCATGAGCGCTCTCCCCTCTGAGAGTTATATTTAATCTAGGAGCACGGCTACGACTCCCTTGACTGCTGTAGGCGTCACGCTCTGTAACACTGCAGGGCCCAATGGAGAGGAGAGGAGAGGAGAGGAGAGGAGAGGAGAGGAGAGGAGACCTCCAAATCATCTTGCAGAGCTCATTTGTTTGGGTCACTCTGACTGTCATTAACAATTGGATGGATCATATTTGTGGATAATTAGCGATACATATCAGTAGTGCAGCTAAGTTCATTAGGAAGCTTTTTTTTTCCAAACTAACAAGCAAGTCAAGTCAAAATTCATAATTCAAAATCACAATTGCCACAGTGGGCATTACAATCTGTACAGCGTACGATACCCTGTGTCCTTATTGTTAGACCCTCACTAGCATGACAAAAAAAAAAAAAAAAACAGTTAAAGGTCCCACAAAATGGTAAGAGGAGTGTTTATTGGTCACATGTTTCCTGTAAAACAGGTAGTTAGGGACGGACTTGTTACAGACATTGATTGGCATTTACAGTAGCCATGGAATAGCGCTAAATGTGCACTAAGTTCCCTTGCGATGCAGCTATAACAGCCAATAGATCACGGAGAACAGTCCTACTAGCTGATTATTCCTTGAGTGAGTGCCCCAAGTGAACATGGCTGGGGATTGAAAACAACATTCATTGGTTTTGGAGGCTGTTTTCGGTCTTGGTCCAGACATTTCATGACAAACCTGAGGTGGTATTGTTGCTGGGTTTGGCTCTGAGCACCCCAAGGCTGAGTCACAGCTAAATGAGCTAAAAGCAGTATGTCACTTTAGCAACAAGTAAAGCTATTTTTTCTGTCAGGAAACTCTGTAAACAACCTTGCTACTGCATTCTCTGTCGGTCGGCTGTGTTCATCCGGGTTAACCGGTCCTGTTCACTGGGAGACTGCTGAGCCCGGTTCTGTTTCCCACTTACTGCAGCTAACCATTACAGTTAGCTAACTCAGCAACAGGTAAGCTAAAGCTATCTGTCAAGAATCCATCAAGAAGCTCTCTTACTAAATAACCAAGAGTTGAAGCCGAGCATCTGCAGGACATCAGAAGGAAAAACAGAAAATAAAACACGACCCGGTGTCACCGAAATCAGTGAATAAAGTTATAAAGTTGTACTTTTGCATACTGAGGCCTGCTCCCCAGAAACACTCCACTCCAGTACATTTATGTTCCAGCATATAGGATACACATCCAAGAGCAGGATGAAATCAATATTTTTAATCATTTTCCAGGAAAAATAAACCATAACATACGATTAAGAAGACCCAAAAATACCTACAGTATAAAAACAGATTTTTGTCGTTGTTCGGCCAGTGTCATATAATGACATATAAGTATATCGCCTGTGTATAGGCCTTTGTATGTAATAAAAACACTTAAACACTGATTTTGACCTCACGGTAACTTTGGTCAAATTCCAGGTTAACAAAATACCCACATTCACTCTGAGGCTAATAAACGCTATGAAACCTCCGCATATTCCTCCTCTATGTCTTCCAACCTTTAATTTTGTTGTCATCTCCTTAGGTGAACTGAGAGGGTCTCCTCATGTGACCTGAGGGGGAAACAGAACAAACAGAACAAACTGCTTTTCAAACTGTTGATACAGCAACTTGTCAAGATCCAATTATGCTCTTTGTACTGCGGCAACACACATTATCCAAGCCTGTGGAGAATGACTGCCTTTAAGTTACAGAAATCATAGTCAGAAATCTAAAATTACGCTCCAATTTATTCAGAACGTTGAGCGCCCGGCCACAGATGTCTGTGTTAACCTCATGCTGCAGTCTGAGGACGTGCACTGTCTTACCTCAAATTCAATTACAACAACAGAGACGAGCGGTTAGTGTGTGTTGCGTGCATGTGGGCTGCATGGATGGATACATGCACTCCAAAAAGTGTGTATGTCGGTGTGTGTGTGTTTGTCTGTCTGCATATATGAGCAGAGCATGTCTAAAGAGAGCCATGTTTAAGCCTTGTAAACACTAAACATAGTGGGCTGTGACCAGCGTGCTGCCATGCTGCTTGTGATTAGCAGGTTACAGCAGAGTGATCAGAGAGAGCACAGGCGAGCGGAAACCAGAGAATGTGTTTTATGTGGACCTTATTTTAGCATATATTTCCCAGAATTAGCTCCACCGTGGCAGGACTAATTTCAGATGGAGGGATGTAAATGCTAAACATAACGTAGCAAACATCTGACAGATGCAAAGACAGAAGCTAATTAAATGCAAAGACTTCTTTGCCAAGTTAGCACATAAACATGCATTTCCGTGGAGCACATACATTTTTCCAAAAGGCAAGCAGATGCTGCGTGGGCAACAAAGCTGTGCTATATGCGTTGCCTGTAAACTTTTCCTTGAAAAGAAAGTTCTAAAAAGATTAACATCATAAACACAAACAACATGCCCGAAATGCAGCCATGTGCGAAAAATGTGGACATTTCTATTTGTGTCTGAAACAGAACAGCCTGTTTTTGACCAAAGGTCTAAGGTGTCTCATTATCAAGTTCAGAAAGCAGATTCTTTGTGCACAACACTTCCTCGCATACAGAGGTGCTAACTGAGGTGGTGTGGAGGGATCAAAAGAGGTCTAGTCCAAGCAGCCTATTACCGCCATAAACAACCATATACACACACACACACACACACAAGCACTGCGTTATCCCTGGGTCAGCCCTCCTTGTTGCCCTGTTGTCCATGTCTGTCAGCAGCCTCCCCTACACACACACACCAGCACCACCAGTGCTGCCAGATGCAAAATTCAGTAATATTGTGCTGCATCTTTAAAGTCAATCGTAGCCCATTACTCAATCACTCCTTCTGTGACTGTGTAATCAGTGGCCAACATTTTTCACCATTTTCTGACTTTTTATGGACCAAACATTTAATCAATTAATTATTAAGTTGATCAACAGATTATTTGATCGATTTGTTGTTAACTGCAGTCCTAATATCTAGAGCAAGTGTTTTGTTTGTCTGTTCTGGGCTACTGTAGAAGCATGGCAGTGGCAACAGCACCCTGTTACCCCTGCGTCAGCCGTCCTTATTGCCCTGTTTTCCACACAGGTGTCAAAAGTACAGACATTCTTTACTCAAGCAGAGGTGCAGATACTTACTTACAGATACTACTACAAAGTAGAAGCACTTGTCTTGTTATACTTTTTTCATCTTTTACTTATGTTACATCTTGTTACCTCTTTTACATTGTTTTTTGTCTTCTTACACCTTTTATGTCTTTTTTGTCGTGATATGTTTTGTTACGTCTGTTGTGTCTTTTTATGTCTTGTTACATCCTTTACGTCATTTTTTGTCTTGTTATGTCTTTTGTCTTTTTATGTCTTGTTACATCTTCTGCATCTTGTAAGGTTTTTTTTCCATCGTTTTACGTGTTTTACACCGTATTACATCTTTTACAACTTGTTACGCCTTTATGTCTTTTTTGTCTTTTTATGTCTTGTTAGGTCTTTTGCGTCTTGTTAAATCTTTCCCGTCTTGTTAGGTCTTTTACGTCTCGTTATGTCTTGTACAATTGTTTACATAATTTTTGTCTTTTTATGTCTTTTTTGTCTTGTTATGTCTGTTGTGTGTGATAGTGCATTGATGGATTCACCGAAGAATCTTTCATCTACATTTCTATGTGTTATTTTTCCATCCAATCAGGTTTAATCAGTCTTGATGTTAGGAAGGCACAATGATGCAAATAATGACCATCAATAATTACTCTCAAATGCGTTAAAACTAAAGAGCCTGTTTTGGAGAATGTAAAGAGTAGAAAGTACATATATTTGCGTTAAAATGTAGGCAATAAAAGTACAAAGTTGCTATCAAAATAAATACATTTTTGACAATTCTACTTAAGCACAGTAACCAAGTATTTGTACTTCATTACTTCCCACCTCTGGTTGTCCATGTCTGTCAGCAGCCTCCCCTACACACACACACCAGCACTCCTGGTACAGGGGCACATAAGCAGTCAAAATAAAGTTATCTGGAGGTAAACATCCACATAGCATTATCACAAAGACAGAGGGTGAGGGAGGAGGGGGATAAAAGAGGAAAAGGATGGAATGAGTGCGAGGGAGGTGTTATCTGTGGTCATCAGCTCCAGAGAGAAGGTGTTGAAAGGAGAAAGCCCCAAATCCTAGACATCTGTATCTGAAAGAGCAGGAAACGCACATTGACACAAGTGAAAACTAACACCCCGTAACCAACCCGCCACCGTCGAGCATATTAGGGCTCAAAACAACTCTCCAGGTAATAACAAGTCGGGGCAGATGTGATGTGTGTGTTGCAGCAGCAGCCAGTGAGGCGTAGAGGTGACGCTGTACAATCTGGATCACTGATCTAAACGCACAAACATATAAACACTGTCCTGCACTCTCAAGATAATCACCGAGTATGTGTGTGTGTATGTGTATGAGTCAGACCAGACTGCAACTGTTGTGTGTAAAGCCATCGGAGGTTGTGGCAGGAAAAGGCCAAATCACTTACATACTTTAAAGACAGCAAGGGGAAGAAAAAAAAGGAGGAAATGAGTGGAAGGGTCTAACAAGAGTTGTGTGTCAGTCCGTTAGTGTGTCGGAGGGGTGACAGCATGTTGGCAACACCTTCAGAATTAACACCTTATTATTCACACATACATCATTGTGTGTGTGTGTGTGTGTGTGTGTGTGTGTGTGTGTGTGCGCGTGCGCGTGTGCACATAGGCCTGTGTCTGCTTTAGAGGCAGGATTATGAGACAGACGGGGGAGGAAGTGTGGACGTATGTGAGGCAGGTTGGGTAAAACATGGGTCATTATTTATTTAAAAAAAGATTTGAGGACATTCTTTTCATGTGTCACAAATTTTGTAACAGACATCTAACCCGGGTATGAAGTTATTACTGATAAAAACAAGAAGGATTTATCTGTTATACTGACACTAAATAACTGACATTATAAATCCTTGACTTGCTTTGACTCAGCCCAGCATGGCAAGGATTTACATTCCGATTACAACAGGGCTGCTTGAAGGTGGGTCTTTTAACTGATGAGGTGCTTGTCTTGCGTATATCAGCTGTAAAACAAAAAACACATTTCATTTCCTTTAAATCCTTCACAAGAAAAGCTTCCTGTCCTTATGATATGAAGCATTTTTATTTTCTACTGGTAAATCCTGTAACTTTATTCCCCAGATGCCATGTTTTTCAGCACAGCTGTCCACCAGTAGACATCTGGTAGCATGTGCTGCGCACTACAATAGATCACCTCAATACAGCATCTCCATATCACTTTAATAGTGAGAGGAGCACCTGCATTTTTGACAGTATTAAAAATCATACAGTCAGAATTCATTGATACAGTGCCCAGGCACCGTAACACTTTTATACAGCCCAGCTGTGTGAATGTAAGCTGCATAAAACACCTTGTGATACTGACATAAGTTAAAAATACAATATACCGTCAGACATTGAGATGGTCTAACAACCATGAGACCTCGCCAGCAGAAGTCAGATTCATCACTGGAACACATTTCTGCTATTGAGCTTCTAATATCTCATGATTTAGGAGCTCAAAATGTTTTTTTTTCCTTCATAAAAAAAACCGTATTGTATATGTTTTAGTTATCAATACAATACATGTGTAAGGTTCACCTGTTATGCAATGCTTTGTTTGTTTCACATCATCCATCACTAACATGCATCACATTCCACGATATTTTACTATTTACAGTCGACTTTATGATGCATGATAACAAAAACACAGGAATCATACATAATTGAATAAAAACCTTCCCCTCAAGCCATTCTGGGGTACATGAGAGGGGCTAATGCATTCTTTATGGGGCACAGCAACTCTGCATGGTCACTGACCAGACCAGGAAACTGGAGATGGACCGTGGGCTCACCCTCCACCCCAGAAAACTTGACCTCATCATCACCCGGGCTATTATTTACATCTTCAACCCACCACAGCCAAATACACACACACCCCGGTAAGCATTTGCTGCAAAGGTAATGAACTGGATGGATAATTCCATGAACGTAACAATTAAAAGTTGGGATACTGAACTCCTGCAACTTTCTCTCACCCTGAAAGCCATTCATAACAGCGACTTGTCTCCTCCCCCTCTTCCTCCAGACTCCCTCCTTCCCTGCCTCCCTCTTTCTATCTATCTGTTCCCCTCCACCTCCCTATCACCCCTCTCTGCTCCTCCCCATCCGACAAGAGTTGTGCATATCACTTCAACCTTCATACACAGAGAAGATAAGTGATAAGTGCGCATGTGTGTGCATGTGTGTGTGTGTGTGTGTGTGTGTAATTAATGAGCTTGTGGGGGTGAGAACATTCCGTCAGACAACTGTCTCCATGCACAATCAGTCGTTACCGTAGAAAACACACAGAAAAGAACCAGATTTTCATTAACACACCCTTGGAGGACAGAGGCAGACAGGCTGCCACCCTCCTTATTGCAACATTTATCGTATCTTTGACCTTTTAATTACACGCAATTACAGAGACAAATACACACATTTATCTTCTTCATGGTTTTCCTCTGCCTGATATCACAAAGAGTATCCTAAGTCCTTGCTATCACATAGTCATTACCGCTAACTTCTGGGATTGCTCTTTCTCTTTGTAGTCAGTTGGCTCTGTCCGGTCGCTGTCCAGTCGGTGAGGCCATGGTTATTTATCACCCGCCGGTAAAATGGAGAGGACTTGCCGGGCGCCCTGGCCCTTATTAGTGAGATTTACAGTGTGCAGGAAAGGCTCTTAAGGGGGAAACTCTCCTATAAGCACCATCAGCTGTTCATCAGATAACACCCACATGGCTGGACCAGTACATGAGAACTCAAGCACACATGCACAAAAGGTAGAGCGGAAACATGCCAATTTCCCATTGGGTTTGAAACATGGACCAGAGTGACCTTACACTGTCTGTAGTGGTATATGGTGAGAGTGTGATTTGGATATTTCATCTTTTTCCTCTTATGAACCCTCCCGTAACTGCCCTGGATGAAATCTTACTGAAATAATAATCAATTCTTAGCCAAGGAAGGATAAATGTTGTATTGTGAGAAAATTGTGTAGATCAGTTGAAAACCCCGACCTAAAAAGTTCAAACAGTAATGAACACTGAGCAGTACACGCTCTAGCTGCTGCATCGGGGGCTCACGAGTGCCTTTGCAGGAAGGGAATGAATAGTTGTGAACAGCTTCATATAATACCAAGTCTTCTGTTGAAGTTCCAAGTGAGCTGAGCCGATACTAAAAGGTGACGAGAAAACACTGCAGACCAATGCTTAGTCGGCAGGAATCCTCACTAGAATTGTCACTCACACAACATGGGAAATCCTACACAAACCCAGCTTTTTTAAATAGCCAAGCTACCATCAGTAGTGAATTAACTTTTTATTCACTTAAAGACAGCAGCCCGCAAAATCACACTGTGGTCAACTGACGAAGTGCAGATCAAGGAAACATCCCTTCCTATGTTCTGCTCTGCCTGCGTTGAGGAGTACAAGTATGTATGAGTGTATGACTAAAAGTCCTACAAAGATAGCAAAACCTGTATGTGTGTGAGTAGAAATCCCCAGAAAGATTTAAAAAACTGTAAGTATGAGAGTAAAAGTCCCCATAAAGATTTTTTAAAGCTCAATATCTTAAAAAGTATAAAAATTGAATATTGAGTATTGAGTATTGTGCTTAATGAGCCGAACATTTTGACTAGCTCCCTATTAAGACAACATAACATTAAAACAACTACCTCATTTTGGGTGTTAAAATACAGTAACTGTCTGCAGCTTTTATTTTGAAAAACTAGATCTATTTCTAGTTTTCTATTAGAGGCCACTGGGATCTTTTATTTTGAAAAAAGCCTCGTCCTCAGTTACCAGTTACTTTATGAGTCTTTTGTTTTGAAAATCTAAATCCATAGCAATATTGCTGAGGTGATATTTTGAATGGTTTCTGCAGCTGATAGTATGCAGAATAGCAGCATCGGAAATAGAAAGAAAAATTAAGAAAAATAAAGTGGAAAGATAACATTGTACCAGCTCTCACACAATGCTCTAGGAAATGTCTTGAGCATTACACATTCAACTGAGAGAAATAGGAAAAAGATACACACACACAGACACACACTCACATATACACACTTTAAAAAGTAGAGCACTCTACATTGCTGAATGTGAAAGTTTCCTTGTTTTATTCCTACTTTGGCCATATCTTGTCACAAGCCTGTGGTGCATTGAACCTCACCTCCAGACACACAAATAGCCTTTACAGTCCCACGCTAATGTGCCGGCGTTAGCGACACTTGCCACTGTCACGCCTGATGAAGCTCCTCTGACCAACCTCACGCAGCGCGAGTGTTAAAGTTAAATGTGTGCTTGTCATATCTCACGTCGCTAAGCAGTAGGCCTGCATGATCTTATCGGGGCTCTAAGTGCTGGAGAGGGTGAGAAAAGACGAACAGGGTCTCTGTCATGTGTCTCTGTCACTGCCGCGGGGTTCAGGATCTGGTCTGATAGCAGCCAACAGCATCATTTGTCACCTACTACATGCGTAAGTGTTGTTTGACACAGACACTACAGATACAGTCAAACAATTATGTGCTTGAGTTCAACCACACACGAAATGTCAGTCACTGCCATTTCCTCCAACATCACCAGCTCCGAAACTTCTACAGATATTTGTGTAAATCCTAAAACGGCATATTCAGCTCCAGCGTAGTGATGCTTGTGTCACCATACAACACCAACTAAAGTGGAAGCCAGTAGGAAAGTAAAGTTATCTCTAAGCCTCGTCCTGCCTTATGAACCACCAAGGTAACTTCACACAGCCTTCCTAAACTTTTCCACTTCCCGCAGGAATTGTAATGTGGTGTTTTCTGAAGGCATTGTTTTCGATAAAAAAGCACGCTGGACTTCTCAGCTAGTTGAGGCAACTGGCGGCACACACCGCAGTGCATTATGTCCTTAGATGTGTTATAATTTAGCCGCCGCTTCCACTTATGCCTAAATTTTCTTTGACGTTTAATTTTTTCACAGTCCACCTTTCGTGTTTCTGGTTCTTCTGTAAGGATTGTGTTTGCAGTTTCAGTAGGATTTGTAAACCCATACTTCAGTAACTCCGGCATATTGGTTGCTAGTCAGTGACAAGCACTATTCACTGTTTTCGTAGGTGCAACTCACAGTATGGGGATAAAACTTGACAGACAGCACCCTTATCGCCTAGTGTAGTCTAATACAGACAACAAACCTACAAGGTGTGTGACAACTTTATCAGTTTTTGAATCTATTTCCTGGCCCAGTCCTTTTTAACGACCGCAAAGTGCCTTATACAACATAGAACACTTTATGCTAATTGACACACATTAAACAACATCGGGAGGCACATTTGGCAAGCTACATATCTAAGAGTCAGCTGCCCTGACTGACACGCTCGCTGAGCTTATACAGCGTTGGCCCCCAGCTGCATCCCAGTGATTGGTGGACAGACGAAGGATGACACCAATCAGCAGGATGGATAGAGCAAGAGCAAGTAGCTGGGTGGGCCACGCCCCCCTTCAGCTGGAGCCAACCACGGGCCGGAGTCCGCATACTATAATTAACATAAGCAGAACTACACAACAAAAGAGTTAGACACGAGGAGCACGGCGGTGGCCATAACACCACAATAGGTATTAATACTTTTTTTCTGTGTTCTGGTCAGGAAATAATGACTCCAATCATTATTTCCTGGTGTGCTGGATTGGACCCTTCAGTGGACCATTTCTGGCCTGCGTGCCATATGTTTGACACCGCTGCTCCAATATCTTAAGCCTTCTTAAGATCACTACAGTACTTTGGTGAAAAAAAAGATCTTCCGTCCAAACTGTAAGCAGATAACAGGTTTCAGTACTAAAGAAGCAGCGTTTCATTAGCATGACTGTCTTATAATGTTACCCAAAGTCTTGCAATCGCTTTGGCACAATGTATTTGCTTGGCAAAATGAGTTTATTGAAATACTGAAAAGCTGTGCAGCAGCCGTTGTGGTTTCACTGACATCAGACCGACAGACCAACCAGGCACACAGCCCTTCCAGGACCTCAAGTTTTGACATTCATTCAAGCCTTTAGCTGTGATGTTATATGTATGAGCCCACTAAACAGATCTTGTGGAGCACTTTCACTATCATCCATATGCAGAAGCTTCTTCCTTCCTCCCAGGCAGCGGCGGTTGTGGGCTGGACGCTCCTGACGGCAAATGCCCTTCCTCAGAAGCCAAAAGAGATCGGAGTGATTTCTTAACTTGTTTTCTTGGCCTCCACTACGGGTACAACAAAAGTGTTTTTATGCGAGTCAGTGGGTGCTTATGTGTCTTTGCATTTGCATGCGTGTGTGGGTGTGTTCGTGTGTGTGTGTGTGAATATGATAACCATGAGTATGATTATTTTAGATTCAGTTCCTTTGCTCCTCTGAGGCTGTCAAAGAGACAGAGAGGCAGGATGAAAGACCACAGAGAGAAAACCGCAGAGGAAGAGTGTGTATGTGTGTGTGTGTGTGTGTGTGTGTGTGTGTGTGTGTGTGTGTGTGTGTGTGTGTGAATACAAGCTGCCCGTATTTACATGGCAAAAGTTCATTTCTGCTCTTTGAAGTGGGGAGTATCAGTGTCTTAAGAAAACACACTGAGGAAAGGGCAGTTGACTGTGTGTGTGTGTGTGTGAGGAAAAGAAAAAGAGAAAAACAGAGCCAGAGAAAGAGATGAAACCATTAATAACTTCTTTATCACAGGGTCCCTCATCTCCTTCTCATCCTCCCTTCATCCTTCTTCTGACTCTCTCAATCTCCCCCCGTCAGCCTTTCTTTCACTACTTGTCTCATAGCAGCAGAATGATGGGGCTCGCTGACTCCAGGCCTCATAAATTTGATAATGAGTCTCTTCATTAATGTGATACTAACTCCTCCCTCTGTCCTCACCCTTATCTCCAACAGAGACAGAGAGGGCAAGTCTCCTCAGAGAGGAAGAAGATTACATATAGAGAAAACACAAGGAGATGATAGCTGGAGTAAGAAAAGGAAGGGAAATGAGACAGAGAATAAGGGAAATGCGTCATGTTATTCAAGAAAAGACTGAATTATAAGACGTGTGGGAGTCTGGGATGTTGAATTTTCTGTTGTAATCACAGACAGAACAGACATAATAGTGGTTCAACCCAGCTCTTGAAAGCTTTAACATATACTAGCCAACATATATTACATATATCACTTTGATTACCTAAGAAAGATTCAGTGTACAGAAGTTGTATTTTGATGCTGTAGTCAGAAAACATCGTTACTAATATTTTTTACTCCAGCACTGAATAAGATTCAATATTTTTTAAGTTATTGTTATGTTCATATTACCCTGTGTCATCAAATCACTAGATACGTAGATGTTGTTTGTAGCCAAGCTAGAGGCTCTATAGCTATTTCTGTCAATCACTTGGTCCACCACTTTGTTCCAAACTTAAATATCTCAACGGCTATTGGATGAATTGTAGTGAAATTATGTACAAACATTGATGGTTCCCAGCAGATGAATGGTAACAGCTATGATGATAAAGTAACTTTCATCTAGTGCTGTCAGGTCAAAGTTTGACTTTGTCCAGTACTTTATTGACACTTGAATGAATTGTCTGCTGGCACTTTCACAAATCTGTTTCCATGTTGGCAACGCAGCATTAGTAGTTACAGGAACCTACGTTGTTACCACAGCATCCCATGCTGTTGGGTGATGTCTAGACACACATATCTAAAATAATCACTTGCAAATAAAAGTGCAGACAGTTACTCAAACAATCAACATGCGACTTAAGTTGCTACAACACAACTGGATTCTAAGAACTTGTATATCTGCATCAAAACTACATCACTTGAATCCTGATACGTCAGACACGTCTCAAATGTACGATACTAATGGGAATGTAATGCGGTCAAAAGTTCTTAGAAGGAGGTTCTTGACATGTTTAGCCAGACAACAAAACTGAAAATCCCTTGTTTGCCAAAGTTGTGCATTCTGAGTATTAATCCAAGTGATTTTATTACAAAGAAGAGTGATTGTGCACTAATAGACTTGTGTCTCTAAGACAGCAATAGCTATAGGATAGAAAATGTGAACAAACAAGTATGAATCACTATATTAAGGATCTATCAAAATGCAGTGCTTTGGAAAAGTTAACATTCATTAATAAAAGAAAGCCCAGAGTTTTTGAAGATATTTTGGGGAGCTTGAAGGAGTTTTTGGAACAAAATGATGGTAGTGATGGGTAAAGCCAAAGACTGGAGTGGGGGGTTGGGTTAGGAAACTGTGATGAGATGATAAAGTGTAGTAGCCCATGTGATCTTAATGAATTTTTGTACATTGTAATGACCACATCTGTATAGTCACCTTTGTTTAATTACTATAGTTATGTTTACTTGCCAGCTCATTTGATGGTTTACTGCGTTTGCTGCCAAGTCTCACAATTTTATTAATATGTAATATTTGTTATAATGGTAAAAAAGAACCCTGATTTGCCTGCATTCTGAACATAGTTTTCTGCTTCGATAATGATTAGACTTGTGTTTTTTTGTCATCTTAAAATGCAGATTCTTATTACAGTCTTTCTTTTAACTAAATAGTCAATAGTCGACTGTCTGTGACACCCCAAACCTTTCACCCTTCACTCCGTGACCTCCACGTCATCCAAAAAGATTGTCCATAAAACATTTGACAGGCAGCATGTGAGCCCTCAGATGATGATACCATAAGATCACGTTTTCTTACCTTGCTCCATTAATAGACACAAAGACACACTGTTGTACAACTACACACAAAATGTGTGCAGAGGTTTTACTAACTTTAAGACGTCTCGTAATATTTTTATTGAAAGAGAGAGAGACGGAGGCAGAGAAAGAGAGTGAGACAGAGTCAGAGGGAGACGGACAGATGGAGACAGAGAAGTGGGGAGCTCGCTCCATCGCCACCATGTCCAAAGGAGCTGGTATCTCCAGATAAAATAATCTGGTTATTCTCAGCAACACAGGGAGGAGACATGCCTTTTACATGGCGTGGCCCTGTGAGTGTGTGATTGCATGCATGTGTATGTGTGTGTTAATTACATCCACAGGGAAAAGATACAGAAGATTATGACACATTAACATCACTGCTCTTATTGGAAACTTGGGTGAAAGAAAACATGACATCGAGCGACAGAAGTTTGACCCCATGTACTTGATTAACTAAGAGAAGTGCTGCCATAAAGTGTGAGTCTGCTCATGTGTAGGTCTGTATCATGTGGTTAATCTTACATGTCTGCGGTCTTTATTTCTGATTTAAAAGGACAGTACAGCTCCTCTCTGTGTACTGGAACAGTAACATATGGTGAACTAACACTTGCACTCTCTTGGATCGTTGGTTTAAACCCACCAGAAAGGCTTCTGGATAAAAGCGCCACACGATTTATGATATCATCAAATACAATATGTTTGATGCCTTCTAATTTCCTCTGTACAGCATAATCTAGAGACAAAACCTCACTGATTCATATTCTTTTAGTATGGGGGCCCAAATCTGGTTAACCTCCTGTGTGCCTGGGCAAAGATCACTCTAACTAAAGAAAAATGTTTCAAACTAGAAAATATAGATACTGAAGTGCATTATCTTTATTTCATAAAGTTAATCTTGTGTTTTTTTCTTTTTTCCATCCATACTCCGTTGCTCTTCCTGAAGTTTCTTCCATTTTCCCTGTATAGGGGTTTTTGGGAGAATTTTCCTTATCCAAATCAACAGTCCAAGGCTGAAAATATACTTGCTGTTTGACCACATGTTCGCATAGACAACCGGCTGTATAGTGAACTGTTCATGTGTCTACACGTGTTACTGCAAAACAACTCTAAAGGGCACAACAGAGAACTCAGACCATAAACCGCCTGTAAAAACAAAAGAAAGAAGAAAATTTTCATCAGTTTTCATCATCATATTCTGCTGTGCACGTACATAGCCTGTCTCGAGCCTGTTTCCATTTATTTCAACATTTTTCGACATCGGCTTCCAAAACTGAACTCATCTGTCACCTGCTGCTGTGGCGGCATGCTTGTTGCTGTGTAGCGGCAACAATGTGCTGTAAAGATGAGAGTAGTTGCGCACTTGTTTAATGAGCCTGTCCTTAAAACTTTCCGCCATTGTTGCTGGTGACATATCTCCTGACCCCTGACTCTGTCACTGCATTCTGCCCCTAATGGTCATGTGTGTATTGCAAGTTGTGGACGCTCAGTGTTCATTTCTGAGGATATGCACAACCGATGCTCCAAATAGATGCAGGATACGCGAGGCAGACGTCATGTGTACGCAAAGACGTAATTAAAAGCATGTATATCTCTGCCTTAAGGAGATAAGATGTTGCTTTCTGTACGGATTGTAAAGCCCCTTGAGGCGAATAGGTTGTTTATTAGTAAATATTAATCATGTTCCTTCATGGCAGTTTGCATTTAATGCATTTAAGTGAAACTATTGAACATTTGCATACATATTACTGTTGCTACCAGTATTGCCCATGCCTGTCCCAAATTAATGTAAAGCTGATCAAGAGTCTATGATTAAAAATGAGAAAGTTATTGCCAAAAATCTATTCATATTAATTTTACATCTCCTGTACATATGAGATGTAATGCAAGTCCATTTGTACTGGAATAAAGAAGCCTCCTCTGTTGTTCTTCCTGAGGTTTCTCCTTTTCTTTGTGTGTGTGTGAAATTTTTCCTTATCCAAATCAAGGGACAAAGAAGTTATGATGTATAATAATACAAAACAATAAGTCACATCTTTAGTAATGTGCATGTAGCATCATTCTCACCAACAGGTGAAAACATGAGTACATAGTTGTCGTGGACTGAAAGTGTCTTGGTACTCCAGTGATTGTCCAGTTTGTCAGTACAGGTCAGAAAGTGTTAAAAGCCAGAAATAAGAGCACCAGATGGAGAAGTCACTGAATCTCTAGTATTGATCAAAACATGTATCAACCTCTCATGGATATTAAAGTGATATTTGCCACCTTCTCTGTGTTAAAAATCTTCCTTACAGCCTCTTAAAAGGCAAGAAGTAAGCTGTTACTAAGCTGTGCCATTAAAGACCTACAGTATATTAAGCCTGTTTTTTATTCCTTAAAAAATGTCCAGGGTTATAATGATCATTAAAAAAAACACCCAATAAAAGCCTTGATAACAATGTCAATTCTTACCATCTCAGCTGAAAGGACAAAAAAAGCACTGGCTTTCTGAAACACACACATGCACAGAGAGGACCTGTGCGTGTGTCACCGCTGGCTGATACTTTTACCAACAGTGAAAGCATGGTGTTCATCTGGCCTCCACGACACTCATGATATGTCATGACATTCCTTTCACTTGTGCTCAAATGTCCTACCACTCACACATTTTCAGAACTCACTGACTGTATTTAATGACATTCAGATGATATAAAGACTCTGTTTCAATGTTTCTCTCTGCTCGGGACCCAAATGAGACCTTGGCTGCGATTGTTGCGTGGAGACCAACGAGCAAAAAGAAAAAAAAAAGGGGCCTGTGACCTATTTTGGGTGCTGAGCCATAGCTTAAGTAACCACTGTCATTGACAGCATTCAATAGGTCTATTTCCAACTGTTTTAGTGGCTCAATTTTCACTGCCCCATTGCAAACAGATTGTGGTGTTAAAGCCAGGAAAATAGTCATAGGGTGAAGTTGCATCCAACCATTTTAGAGCACAGAACTTTTGATGAAGAGGGTCAAACTCTTTAATATTCTACTTCTGTTGACATAAATTAGAAATCTGAAGAGTTCTGTAACTGCTTCAATAAAAAAA
>JAJHUR010099320.1:1348-11367 GCA_027495735.1 Lutjanus campechanus | reverse complement strand
CACCAGGAGGCTGTGTGTTAAAGGCATTTCCAACCAGCCTCAGTGCAGCAGCTGCAGCAGTCTGCTGAGCTCGCTGAGGTGTGTCAGCTTAACACATAATGATATCTCGCTATTTCTGAATGGAACCAAACAGTGAAGGTTCAACCTTCCTGACAGCAAACTCTCCATTCTGATCAGGAACAGCTCCGGATGTCCTAGATAGGAAACAACTCAAAGTAAAGCTTTTGTTCTGCATTTGCAACTCTTAGTCACCGCACTGTGTAAGAGGGCTAAATGAGTGAAATATAGATACAAAGAAAAATCATGATGTTGTAATGACCTGACCTTGAATCATGCATAGGCATGTATATGTAGTGGTTGACTCAGTGTTGTATTTCGTATTTTATTCCTTAAAAATCTTAAAAATCTTAAAAATCAGGGATAAGGACTGAAATTTAATCACAGCTTGTAGTTCTATATATGTTTTTTTTTTGTTTAATTTATATTAGACCCAACCGATACTGATGTTTTGGGGGTAAAAAAAAATCCATTATCAATATATTATCCTTTGTTCTTTATTTAAATATGCATAAAAAGCCAAAATGGCATCATGGCACTGAAACAGTAAACATTTATTATTATTATTATTGCTGCTGCCTGCTGTTATTGTTGTTATATTATTATCATTATTATTACAGTCTAAATATTCTTAATAATTATAAATAACTATAGCCACACACACAAAAATAAATCAGCATTATGTTCTAAAAACAAAGACAACATATACAGTACACCAATATCAATATAGCTAAGCTCGGCCAATATCAGACTGATAATATTGGCCGACTGATATAACGGTCTGGCTCCAATTTTAATGTAACTATGCCTACATGTACCATCCCTGTCAAATACATAAATAAAATGAAAAATAAAATAAGTGTTGGGCCTAAGTACATGCATAGTACATATACAGAATTGGGCTGTGTGATGTTGGAATAGCAATTTTAATTCATATCTCTATGCAAAATCCTTCAACATTTCTGCCATATTTGCATCAGCAGGAATCTCAGCTGCATCAAGCAAAGCACTTTTAATTTCTCCCTAAGCTGCTCAACAATTGACAAAACTGTGTCACTTCTCTTCAACTCTGCAAAGGTAGAGGAAGAAGAAAGAAATCTAAATTTAACACCAGTTCTGTTGTGCTCGTACTGAAAATAGGGTCGTTTTCTACTGTGTGGGAAGAAAAGAATCGAGACCACTCAGTGTGTGTTCATATTATTTAGCTATAGTTGGAACACCACAGGGGTAACAACAAAATAAAAAGGTAACCACAAAATACAATATGATGAAGCCGATTCATTGTATAACGCTGCGTAAAAATGAACCATCATGCTCTTGTAATTTGCAGAGGCTCAGGAAGATCACAGAGGCAATATTTTTACTTTCAAATGGTTACCCTAAGAATAGTGAGAAAATCACACTTTCAGTTTAGAGTGAGAAATTTTAGATTCTCATTTAAATCAAAAGTTGTGCAGTCCTAAACCACACACATATGTACATGCACGCAAGTGCACCTCTAAAATGAATATACAGAGGCAGGATGTGAGATTACACTGACAGTTCTTCCATGCTAAATCTCCTTACTGCAGCCCCCGGTGAGATAAATATAGACACAACTTGGTAGCTTTCATTTTCTGTTTATCTCTCTCTGTCTGATTTCAAAGTGTAGGTTTCTACAATCAACTATTTGATGACATTGTGGTAGTGTCTGCCAGCAGCGCCCATGTTAAAAAAGGGCTAAAGCTGTGAATGCCTGAAGTCATACACTATGGAGCGATAAAAATAATTGCAAGACTGGAAGAAAATTTCAGACAGGCACAAGTTACTTGCTTAAATGCTGACACATATGCCATACTGTGCTGCTTTGATTTCTACCCACTGTAGCTAGCAGGCAAAGCTAACCCTATAATGTGCAAGTACCATCCCTGTCTTAAAGCATAGCACAGACAACTTGCAGATCATTTGAAAATTACAGATAAAGGCACTCCCCTGAAATCCACCCCTAAGCTGGACTTTGGAAAGCTGACTGATGTATTGTCCACTATGTGGCTATCCCAAGACGATGAGAGCACATAGCGAGTTTCAAAGTATTCAAATGCATTGGTAGCAAAGCAGGTGGCAGATTCGAAGTGTCAGCAACTCTGGCAACAGCATTTCACCACCATGGGAATTGTTTGCAATGCCGTCTTTTCTGTCTCATGGCCAGTTCTGCAGTCTGACCGACTATATTTGGAGACCAGCTGGTCTGCAAAACCAACTAAACTGTATCTCTATTCCCTATATATCTGAAAGACTACAATTTTGTCTTATATTTTTCTTATAAGGTACGTGTTCATTACCAACTCTCTATTAGCACTTGGTGTGGTTCCAAACTTGCTGCGTGTCTCAAAATATGCAAATAATAAAATATGCACAAAACTGACCACGCCTAAAGGAAAGCTACATCAGAGCAAGGAGTGTCACACCTCGGTACCTCAGTATGCATTCATGCACTCTATGGACAAATGAATGCGTGTATTGTTATGTAGTATCCTGTAATACAATCTGGTATAAAGAAGCCATGACATTCAATGACATAACTCCACCTGCTATTCAGCCTGTTATGCTTACATAACATCTAGCATATTGCTAGTTACCATAACATTTTGTACTTGAATCACCACCCCCTGAACTGAAATTACATCACGTGGTACCTACAGATTCTCACAATACACTAGTTTTCGAGTGCAAGCCATGGATGTATTATACACAGGATACCAGATGCAAGGATGGCACCTATTCTGTCCAAAAGGAATTGCTCATTGCCCATTAAAAAGGCGCATTATTGTTTCTTCAGCCAGGCCCACCCGAGAGTTCCCACTCAGCCCATAGACTTTACACTGATGATTTTTAAATTGCTTTTCTTTTCGCCATCACAGTTTTACAAATATAAAACCTCCATTCACAATAGAAAAAGTTGTAACTGATTTTGTTTGCAGTTGAGGTGTCCTGACAGCAGTTTTGTAGATGTCTCTGTCATAACGCTGACTTATGGAGAAAATGACTTTTGGGCCGCAGGGGAATTTTTCGCTGCAATACTGTGAGTAGCCACTGGGAAAAACTGGAGGCAAGGCTGAAATCTAGGTTTCTAGATTTACTATTATTCATCAATGGTGCAAGCATAGTGTTTGTGCTAACATCCAGAGTTTTGTTACAGCCCAACATGGTGTTTGCAGTTTCTTCAAATTCTGATAGTTCTGAGGTAGGCTGATGTTTTTTTTTGTTTGTTTGTTTGTTGTCTTTTTTTAAACACAGCTATTGTTTAGTATGTTTATGTGCTTCATAATGTTGTTATGGGACAGAAAAACAATCAGTCACCATTTTTGACAACAGACCAAGCCTTGTGGCATCTATTTTTGTAGTCAGCTGTCTCACAATGGTGTTGTCATGACTTGATGCATATTGTGTAAGCTGCTATATCGAAAACATGTCGACAGGCAAACGATGCCCATGAATGAATTAATGTGTTTATTGGGTACAGCTGATACATTTTTACCAGGCAGATGGTCAGGAGCTAAAAGCATGTTACTTTCAGAAGCTATAGACATTCTGATTTAGTATTTTAAATTATGTTGAACAAACATGCTGACTACATTCAAACAAAACATCCACTTCTACAATGCAAGTATGGGGGTGTTAAATGTTTCAATATTGCTAAATTTCCTGTGAAAGCAGAAACTGCAATACAACCGAGAACAATTAAGTGAGTAGCCCTGTGGCAATGCACAGCAGCAGCATAACTTTTCCTTTTTAACTCCCAATATAAAAGGAGGTGTTGCAGTAAAGGAAAGACCTAACTGACCTGGGACTGCTGGAGAACAGTGATCAACGATCACAACTGTTGACCAGGGAAAAAAGGGAGGGAGAAAAAAAGGGACAAGTGTTACCAAGGCAACACAGACCTTGTGTTAAACATTCCCGTCACGGTGATTGAAGAGTGTCTGTATGTAGGAATGAGCTGCACCAATATGCGTCTTTGTATGTGACAGGGAGCTGCAGCTTGACAAGAAAAGTGTTTGAAGACAATTAATGCTCCTGTTGTGTTGGAGCGTGCGTGTGTGTGTAACGAGCACTGGGTATATACAGCATATGATTGTTTTGTGTTAGAGCATGTCTCTAGTGCTCTGACTGTATACCATGTCCTTGTATTGCAGACTAAGAGCGTCTGTTAAGCTGTTTATGTGATCATACTCGCTTTGTGTGAGTACATGTGTATGCTAAGTGTGTCTGAGTGTTTGTGTTACTCTTGTATCTTTTGCTTGCCCTCTCTGTGGCAAAGGAACAGAGGATTGCTGCTAAATTTCAATTGTAATAACAGGGTCGGCTGCGTTTCCATAGTGTTTTATAACATGAATCACAAGTCACTGCCAGCTCACCTTTCCTGTTTTTGTCTGCCTTGTGTTACGGCGTTAAAAAGCACTGGAAGTGGTAGTGAAGTCTGCCAAGAAACTGGCATATTTTTGCCAGAGGGCTGTAAAGAATGGTAAGGATCACTGGCAATGAAGTGCTGATCCAGATTGACTTTGATGTGTTAAAATTAAACACAAATGATAACAGGCTTGGGAGACACTAAATGAAGCTGGTATCACTAAATCTCACCAAAAAACTTGGACTAAGTCTGTGACAACTACTTAGTAGTAGAAAGTTTGGGCTAGTTATAGTCGTTTTTTCTCAAACCTTTACCAGTTTTCTCTCACTTGATTAACTAAAACATTTCTTGAAAACTCTGGATTTTGGATCTATGATGTGTGTGTCCCTCTCTCCTACTCTGCCACACAAAGGGGCAGATTCATGGCACACTTAGCAACAGGCCCTGATTGGCTGAGAGGCACCAGTACAGTTCCAGCTGAGGAGAACCCTTCTTCTGTTTTGTGAACTCAGCTGCTATTATTCTCCCACTGCCAACAAACAATACACACACAAACTCAACCCAGACTGACACACCACCTTGCCCTCTCTCTCACACCCATTATTGTCCACCACAAACAGAGCTGTTGTTAAGAAGCTGAGCAACTTGCATGCTTGTGAAGTCACATGGTAAACAAGCTCTGAGCCTCTGGAAAAAACTTTTCATCATGAGGTGTGTAAGCACTTAACAGACAAAACTGATCTCAGCTGATGTGGAAAAAGCAACTTAAGGTTCTCTCTGAGCTAGGGCCTGATTTCACAGAGCAGCTACATGTATCACTTACTGCTTCTTTCACTTGGTTGTTGACATGTCCTTGTCTCCTTTTGCTTACTCCTTTCTGGTAGGTAAACTTGCGCAGGGTTCAGTGTTAATGTTTTTATTCACCTGACTGGTCTGGCAAGTGAGTCAGAAGTCTACATGCCTGAAGTAAATTTTTGATTGCCCCTATATGAATTGTTTTTTGGTCAATCCCGCTCTTCTGTTGAAGAGCAATCGCACTGCTGTATGCATTGAACAGTGGTGTGTTTTTTGAAACATGATATGTTGTCTTAATCAGTTTTATGATATACCTGACTTGCCTCAGTGTTCATGTTTCGCCCAAGCGGCGGCAAGCCCCTCAGAGGAAGGGCTGTCAGCAGCTGTCTTAGCTGCCATGCAAGCGAGATGCTGTCGGCTCTTGTTATGGCACTCCAGCAGCAATTTCCAGAAATTTGATGTGCCCCGTTTTATCCACCTTGTTCTCAACATCGCGGCACACTGGCCAATGCATGATTGGAGTTTTGCCCACACTCATTTAATGCTCCCTTGCAATAAAACTCTGTCTTTGTGAAACTGCTCAAAAGAGATGAGAGGGAAGTAAGATGGCTCAATCCTTAGCTAATTTCATCATCAGCGCCACCAAAAATGTGTTGTTGTTTTTTTTTTTGTTTTTTTTTTACCACTTGCACAATTGGGCCAGTAAGTTGCTAGATTTACTAGCCCAAAATGGCATTTTACTTGCCTTGAACAATCCTTAATGTTGAGACCCGTTTTGTTTTGGGGGTTTTTTGTACATGGCAACTGGGCTAAAGAAAAAAAAAAAAAAAAATCTAATACTGCTGTATATGTAAGATTATTAAAGTCATCTAGTTAACAGCACACCCACAATTTTACTGCAGTAAACTTTTGTTGAGCTCATCCAAACAGTCCCCTTTAAATCACTTGTGCTATTCAGCTTTCTTACAGTATTAGGTCAGTATGTTATGATGAAAGCAACAGCAACAATGGTACCCTATCACGGTTAGGTAACACTGGTTGAAGGAGTGCCAAAGAGTCTGCAGGATTTCACTGCAACCACAGTGAGTGGCACACCTTTAACCAGACCATGAAGCTGATGTTAGCTGGTATTGCCTTTGAATCGATGAAAACCGGCATACTGTCTGCCAGCTGCTGGCCACAAAGATGTAAATTCAAATCCCAACCCTGCTGGGATGCTCATGGTTAGGAATGAGATACAGTTTGCTCTACTCATCTTCAACAACCATAGCAACTGAAGTCCTTGAGAAAGGCACTTAAACCCCATGTTATTCAGATGAGTTGCTCTATGTTTAAAAGAAGAAGACTGGCTGCACTGGGCAGCGTCCAGGTGTAATGCATTCAGCTGAGTTAATGCCAAGCAGAGTAAGGCTGAAGAAATTACACAATAAACTTTTCTGAGATTAAAAAAAGACCCATGAATACTAATATAAGGTTTCACAAACACCAAAACAATGAGGTAGGCATTCTAGTAGCCAAGGGGTCTCAAGTGTATACCATGTTCTTGTTCACAACAATTAATCACCCTTCTCTCTACTAATCTCCCTGACAAATTTCCTGAAATGCCACAAAGATTATCTTCAAAAGCAGTGACCTAAGGTTTGTTGGGCTGTCCACGGCGCCCTTTTTAACCTTACTTGCACATGCTGAGGTCGGGCCCCCAAAGCCCCTGTTATTCAGGCAAGAGTGGTCCTTTGCAAACTCATTATGTGTGTTATGTAATGTGGAGTGAAGTGAGTAAAGCAGTACTAGACAAGGTGGGAAAAGTGGGAATTACTAAGCCCCAGTAGAGCCAACAATTGTGCAGTCCTGCCTAATCTAGCCTTAACAATGTACACTAGCTACAAACTTTCATTTTAATTCCAACTTTCACATTTTTCATTTTATAGGAATTAGGACTGCAACTAATGATTGTTTTCATTATTGATTCATCTGCTTATCATTTTTATGATTAATCAATTCAATCTATAACATGGGTTTGTCTGAGACTGTGGTCCTTCCCCCAGACAAAAGCTTGGGAATGAGGGCCCTTCACCCCACTTTTCTTTACTTGTTCAGTTCCACTCAATTCCTGGGTGCTTTTGGGATCAAGAATATGGTATGTGATCCTATAGACACTCAACATTTGACCCATTTGAGACAAATACATTAAGTCCAAAAAGCATTTATTCGTCTTAGAATCTGAGAAAGTGGGAAAACAGTAAAATTCCCTAAAACTACTGTATCTTTGAACTACCTCTTTAACCAAATCCTACATATTTAGGCTTTTGTATGTGATCTCATTTTAATAACTAACTTTTTTCACTTCTAATTACTGGGCCTCCCCTGAATTGTTTGGAGCCCCCCTGCAGAGACCCATCTCCCACTTTGAAAACCTCTGGATGTCAAAATTGTGAAAAATCCTCATCACAATTTCCCAGAGGCCAATGTGACATCTTCAATAGCTTATTTTGTCCAACAAACAGTCCCAAAGCCAAAGACTCTTCATTTACTACTTACTACTACCATAAATAACAAGGAAATTGAGAAAATCCTCACATTGAAGAAGCTGGAACCAGTAATTGTTCAATATTTTTGCTTGAAAAATGACTGAAACAAGAAACTGATGATCGAAAGAAAGATAGACAGCTATTTTGATAGACTAATCTACAAAAAATGCAGCTCTGATAGAAATGCAACAAAGTAGCGGACACACATCAGGTGCATCGGCAAGAAGGCGAAAACAATAAAGATTTCTTAATGATAATGAAAATGTTTAAGATGAAGATTTTGCTGTCAAGTACTCATTTTTAGTTACTTACTTATTTGTAGGCCACTAAATTTAACTATGAGCATAGATGGGGTCTCCTCAATCAATTCCATTCTCCTCTAAAGGCAGCAGCTGACACTAAATCTTTACTATGGCAGTTTAGATTTCAGCAAGCTGACTGTTGGTAGCTACAGGATACTAGGGCAGTAGGACAAACCAGCCTCTCTGCGTAACCAGAGCCACCAATTCCAACATGAACACACGAGCCTTTGACCTCTCCTCTGCTGCTGATGCCAATTTCTAGAAAGGGGAGTCAGAATTGAGCAACCCGAGTAGTGCAACTCCAATGCCCACACATGAAAAGTGTGTCAGTTGTGGCACAGGCAGATCGAGCTGGTTAGTGACTGGAATTAGCCACTTGGGACAAAGAAGCACAAGGCCAAAAGTCTTGGTGTAGCTAGGAAAAAAACTCTCACCTTAATCTTGGTATAGCTGTACTGAGTGATTCATCTGCCACAAAAGGCCAGCTGACAGCTCTTGTCCTTTTAGGTGGTACTCACCTTTCATTATTATGCTGAACTTCATGTATTCATCATTTAGCACCTCCTTTTGTCAGGATGTGTGAAACTTAAAGTTACAGCTGCTGGACCTCCAAATTCAACAACAGCATTCATTTATTAACAGCACATCAAATGCACAAACCTAACCACGAAAAATCAGCTGAGTCAAGGGGGAAAAACAGAACATTAACCCAGTTAACAGAATAGACTGACTGTCAGCTGGTTTGTTGTGAGCATGAAGCGATGCTGGGGGTGATAGGGGAACCACTGTTTGTTGGCCTGGAAGCGATGAGATGAGACAATGGAGAAAAGGAAAGGGGATCGTTGTGATGAGTCTCAAATTAACTTAACCTCACGCTGTTGTTAATAAACAATGTGCTTAATGCCTCTACAATGAGCCCCTGAGGTGCTCTCCGTTAACACAGACTGGGAGTGTATGAGTTTGTGTATGTGCAACCATCATTCTACTGCTGTACAGGAATAGTTCACAATAGAGATTTATTTAATCCATATTATGATATATGATAACCCGGAGTATGAATGCACAGAATACATTTCTTAGATTCTTCAACCCAACTTGTTTTCTCCTCATACTATTATCAGACATTTAAATTCTTAATCATCTATTATGGTGCTTTTAGTAGGCCTACTATACCACAGCAGCATGTTGTCAGCATGGGAATGAGAACACAGAAACAGATGAGATGTGTGTGTGTGTGTGTGTGTGTGTGTGTGCGTGTGCGTGTGCGTGCGTGCGTGTGCGTGCATGTGTCAGTCTGGTGTATGAACCTGATTAAAGAGCTGGCTTACATAACACTGTGTGGTGTCTGGTAACAGACCTTAAAAGCTGAAGAGGATTCCACCCTCTTCACAGTCAATCTAGACTCTGTCAATAGTAGGCCAACATTAACCAGTTGTAGCAAATCAGTGACATCTGACAAAACATTAATTTCTTTATTTCCTCAAGGAATTGTGTTGTGCTCTAAGAACACTACTGAGAGCTTTCAATGTTTTAAATGCTTCATGTGCCTTGACTAGTTGTAGAAGTTAAAAATTTTTTAGGGCTTATTTTCCTTTTTTAAATGCTGCTCTTCAGCAACTGTGAAGCGCTACAATGTTTGTTATGCACTAGGGCTGAAAGATATATCGTTATCGTATCTATATCTAGATATGAACATTCAAGATATTAATATCGAAAAAGCAACGATATAAACGATATAGATTTCCCCCGCGCTCGCCCTGCATGTACAGCTGTGGAAGTCACAATAAATTTCATTTTTACGATTGCCCTTGAATGCACCGCTAAGGCCAGCCAACCACAAACCTTATTTCATGCTTGCTGTGGATCAACAGCTGAAGCCAACCAATGACAAACATATGAGGGCGGGAGTGAGGGAGACGGAGACGGAGACTGACGCACACACACACA
>JAJHUR010099319.1:7884-18823 GCA_027495735.1 Lutjanus campechanus | reverse complement strand
GCTGCTTGGCAGGCTGGTCTGAGGCCGATAAGACTGAGTGAAGGCGAGGCGAGTTTCTGCTGCTGCTACTACAGGAAGAGCTGACCGATACCAGGCTGTTCAGCACCGATAATACAACTGCAAAACTGCTGTGATTCATAGTATCCACATTCAATCATCTTTTGTGTTGAAAACTGAACGGAATTAGTGATTTTTCTTTCTTTGCATCTGGAAAGGATCATTAGTCATTATAACCCATGACATGGCCTGCTGGTGACATTCCTCACATGTTAAGCAACTTTTAAAAAAAAACAACCTTTTGAGTATGTGAAGATTTAAAAGCACTCATGAATCCAAAACTTCCTGAGACACAATGACCATAAAACAGCTTTTCAGTTTGGCCCTCATTGATTTTGTACATCAGGGACACTGATTGTGCTTGTCTGACAGGTCAGGTGAAGAGAGAAGTCAGTGAACGCACCAGGAATACAGTGAGGTACAACAACTAGATGTTTAAGGGACAACTCACCCCCAAAAGTTTTACCTGTTGTGCTATTTACCCTTCTATATAGTTTTGGTGTGAGCTGCTGCGTTCAGAGTAGAGATGTCTGCCTCTTTTCCAGTATAATGAAACTAAATGCCTCTTGGGTTGTGGTGCTCAAAGCGCCAAACAGTAATAAACTTTCCACAAATCATGACCCAGTTATTCAGTGTAATCCACAGGCTTTGTTGTGTGCAGTTTCATATAGGAAACTTCTCTGCAGCTCACACCAAAATGACCTAGATGGATAAACAGCACTGCAGGTCAGAGGAGAAATGCATATTTCAGATTTTGGGGTGAACTGTCCCTTTAAGACTTAACAAGGCAGCTGTCAGGAGCAATGCAAAGCTGAACACACCCACTGTATATGCAGTCTATTGTTTTATTTGGTCTGACAATTACACCTATGCTCATATTCTTCCTGTGCAAGTTTCTGTAGCCACACTCACTTTACTGCACTGAACTAAACGCCCACTTGCTGTGCTGCAGATTTTAACTACCGTAATACTCTGCATAAATACCACATGGCGGCATATGGTAGAGCAGCACAGTTAATTGAGATGTAATTGAAACTGTGCAATATCCAAATTACAGAAGCTGTAATTTTTTGATAACAGAAAAATGTGCTATAAAACAACATCACCATTTAAGTATGATGCTGCAGAGACGCCTCGTCTTAAACAAATCTTAGTTAGTTTGGTACAGAGGCCAACAAATGTCACATTATACTTTTTGTATTTTAGTAAAAAGGAAAATTGTGAGGCACAAATTATTGTTACAATATCTCCCAAAGTTATCATTTTAGTATGATTAAAAAAAACACCAAAAAAAAAAACATGCTGTGCAGCTCTACCTAGGTGTTAAAACTAAACGAGACAGCTTAAATCAGCAGTGCAAAGTCGAGCACACCCTCTGTGTGTGCAAACTGTTGTTATATCTGGTGTCACATTCACACCTGTGCATGTATTCCTCCCAAAGCCCTGGGACATACACGTTCCTGTAGTCACACCCATTTTACTGTACTGAACTCAACACTCACTTAATGTGCTGCTCATCATTAAACCACTTGGCACCACAATGCTACATCAGGAGCTGCGTTTCCCCCTTTTTTGGATCAAATACTTCTCAAATCCTCACCAAGATAACAGCCGTACCGCTCATCGTCCCGCTAACCAATCAACAGTTGTTAACATTTACACAGCATTGTACCTTTTTATTTATTTATAACAAGCAGCCACACTAACCCGCTCTACTCGTCTCTCCCTCCTCCATCTTCACCAGCTCTCCATCCGACTTCTCATCCTCTAATTCTTCCTTCTGCTCTACATTTTGTTAATAGATGTCACTGAGCTACCACTGATGCTAACTGGCTACCTGTGTGAAGTTTACCTGTAGGTTGGCAATGAAGCCCACCAACTAATATTCACTAGACTATGGTGACCTTGTTTTTGTACCCAGTATTCCCCCTTTAGGCACCCGCTAATGATTATATCTGCATGAAGAAATGTGTCAAAATACACACAAGCCGTGATATATTAAATGGATGGAGGATGCACGTGCGATCCTGATGATCAAATTAACATCATTGAGGCCACATGGGCACATAATACAACGCTACATCTCTCTGACAACAGTTTTTTACCCTCTAAATCCTCATGAGGGAGTGGAGAGGCAGAATAATGGAGGGTGATTTTAAGAACCATTGCTTAACTGTGTGGAATGATTGAGAGGGTGTGTGTTTTTCTGTGTGTGCAGTGCTAAGCAGACTACGCACCCTATCTTATTCACTAACTAGCCCAGATGACTGGCATACTTTCTAGTGGTGTGACAGCATGCCGAGCATTGGATTGTGCATTTTTATTAGGCCACTCAGCATTATAGCCATCAACATCAGACATTCCTGCAGCTGATTTCCCATCAAACCTGGCGGGTCCGGCCCTTCACTGTTCACTCACGCTGGTTAGTCGATTGTGGGGACTCTGTGTTTATCTAGAGCTCAAACAGGTCAAAGTTTCTTCAGAAGGAAAACTTACCTACCAATCATTAACAGAGCGAGGCTTGTTGTGCAAGCCCGGCCTGACGTCCATTCCTCAGCGTTTCTGAATCTTCACTCCTCACTGGAGGCCGATAGGTGTTTGGTTGATTTGGAGCAGTGAAGGCTGGGGACACGTCCCCCTGCCAAGCTCAAGCCGTGCCGGCCCCGGTGAGGCGGGGGAACCAAGGGCAAATTCCTGCGGTGTATTCACGCTCGCTGTGCCAGTTATTGCGCAAAAGTGAGCAAATGCCTCCCGCAGGAATATTCAAGAGAGACGAGGATCTAATAAGTGTGGGAATGGGTTTGTCCTTGTAGTGAGTGTGTGTGACGGGCGAGTCCCTAAGGTCAAGAACAGGAGCGGTTTGACAGAGTTGGATTTTTTCCGTCATGTTGAGTAATACAAGACGGGAAAAAGACAGCAATGCTCAGGATTTTTTTTGGCATTCTTGGCTTTATTTGGCATCCACAGTAGAGCTCGAGAGACAGGAAAAACTGAGGGAGGAGACAACTGGGTGGCATGTGACAATAGGCCTCAGTTTACATTTGAACACAGAACACTGGGGGTGATTAGTTGGGACCGCACTCCTGAGGATTAACACTTTATCTGCTTGTGTAAACAATGCAATACCTTGTGTATCTTAGCCTTTTCATTAAGACACAATACATGAAATGAAAATTAAAAATGTCAGTCCCTTAAAGAAGAGATTTGGCTTTTATTTTGCTAAATTTGAATAAAATTCTAGGTTTGCCAGAGTTGTACAGTGTGAGTCTCTGTTATTGGCAGAAGCAGAGTCTTGTCCTTGTAGCGTGTTTCCAGTTGTCCATTTGGTGCATTGAGCAACATTTCTCAACACCCCAGAGTACCTGGACTGAGCCCAGCTGAGTCCAGCTAACTGCAGTTTGTTACAGGCGAAGCTCCTCGCCTGACAAACATGTTATTAAGTCTTTCTCACCGCTCCTGGATCTAACGCACGTTGAAACATGTTAAAGTACGCAGTGACGCCACCAGAGGTTTTTATTGCGACTCTGGGCAGTGTGGCAGGCCGTACATGCAAATCCAGCTCCTCAGCGACAGTTAGAGCTGCACATATTTCTCATGTCATGAGGCAGGGCGAAAGTACAGCGAGGTGGGTGGATAAGCTAACAAGGAAAGCAGTAAAGTACACAAGCCAAAGGGCCTGCAGCACTCGGCATCAGTGATGACTGATCGCTCTTATTTGTTAAGGTAATTTACTTTTGAAATCGGATTAATTAGCACTTGTCCCAACTTTAATATAAGCATGGAAGTCAGAGCACTTTTGACATGTGCAGACATACAGATGTGCTGCCAAAAACCAAAGAACAGAGGAGAAATGTACCTCTGGATTCATGTCAGAGTTTATAAGTTTTTATTTCCTTCCCTAAGCTTGTGTCAGGAGTGTGTGGCACTGATCCTGGAACACTGACTGTCATAAATCAGATGTGTTACAGTAGCAGAATCAGTTGTGGTCGCTGACTCTGATGTTTATCTGTCTTCATTTTCCTAAGCTGACAGCATCTCAGTCAGTCATTCTGTTTGCACAGACGTGATTGAAGCTGGACTGTGATATGGACTCACACAGCTGGACAGACTTTACATTTAACAGCTGTAACTGATGGAAAGATAGGGAGGTCGACGGGATAATTTGATATAACTTCATTGTCTTATTCTTTTACATGAGCTGGCTCGGTTTACTTGTGCTTGATAAGGCTTGTTTTTTCTTCAAACATTGTACAGTAAATCACTTTGTTTTTTCTACTCCAGCGTCAGTGCAGATGTGTCCTCCAGCCTCACTAAGTGAGCAGCATGAATTAGTTTGTATCCAGCCTCTGCTGACACACCCAACGAGTGCCCAGACTTGCAACACACACACACACACTGATTTTTTTTTTCTCTGTTACTGCCAAGGTGGGCAGCTGGACACAATGTTAGTTTGTTCTTTTGCCGCCCACTTTCACATGCTTTCAGTGTGACTGGCTGGCAGGCAGGCAGGCGGAGCCGGTTCAGATGGCCCGGTTTGGCTCGGGACGAGCTGCGAGTGACATTTTGTCAGGACAAATGGATCAAACAATGCATCCTGCCATCGTCTCCGCACCGGCTAAGATCTGCCTCCATGATAAGCTGCCAGGCTACTTTTTTTTTCTTCTCCCCGTCTGCCTTCCAAAACAGTGTTTAAAAGAATGAAGGGAGCTGAAATGTTTGAGGAAGGTCAGCTAAATAGCCTGCTCACTAAACAACAATAGACAATGCTGCGTTTGTAGGGAATTAAAGGAACAGACGCTTTGATTGGCTGCCTGTGTTTTTGTGTGTGTGTGATTGGCTGGTTCAGTGTAGCAGGACCAACCTGACTGGGGTGTGGCGGATACAAGAGGAATCTACTCTGGTGTGCAGTGAAAGCTTTTCTCATTAGAGGCTGTTGAGCAGATCTCAGTGAGTTCTGCTCCTTGATTGCAGATGTTTATCAGTAATATAGTTAATTCTGTTTTGTCTGCCTCTGGTGAGCAGTGCTGAACAATAGGTCAGTTTTAATCCGTATCACTCACTAATACTGTACGTATGCATTGTGTTGCAGACTCTGGATGTACATCGAGCTTAATCTGCATGGCCAGGATCATCATCTACTAAATTATGATATTAACTCAGAGTGATTGCAGGTTTAGACACCTGGAATTAGATCTTTCTGATGACCGTGGTTATCCAAATATATTTTCAGAAATCAGAAGCATTACAAGAATAAAAATGAAGGGAAAATCTGGTGCATATAATTTCCTCTCATAAAATTAGAAAATCTAATTGAACTGATTTTTGCAACCTAATAATCATTGCCTTATTTATCGAGCAAAATACCAAACTTCCACTGTTTTCAGTCTCACGGATTTGAGACCTTGCTGCTTCCTCTGTTTCATAACATTGAGAAGTGAATATTTTTTTAATGATTTGGACTGTTTGGTGGTGAAAACAATCAATTTGAAGATGTGACATGAGCTCAGGGAACTTGTGAGCTTGTGTGTATGTGTTTTTATTTTGCTATTTTCTGACATTTTGTAGAGTAGGTAATCAAGTTAAAAATAATCAGCACTCTAACTGACGACGAAAATTACAGCCTATTCACGCAGGCAGGCCTGTCACAATAATTACGGTATCACCTTATTGTACAATATATGGACATGGCCACAATAATTTTTGCTGACCTCAGTATCAGCTGTTACGTTTTATGTGTGCATTTTTTTTGTTTTTGTCAGAAGAATATTGCAGAACGTTTTACCCAACATGACGCTAGAGTTTCCTCTACCATTAGAAGACTTCAGCACAATACCTAATAGGGTTGTGCTGATGGACGATGGCTGACCGTCATTGACCACTGAGCCTTCTATCATCGTCACATCCTGATTTAAAAGCCTTCTGTGTTTGAGGTAGCTGTTGAGAACCTGTTGCTGCTGTTCACTGTGCTATATCTCCATGTTATGTTAATTATTTTCTTTTAAACACATGAAGACCCTGGCAGACCCAACAATGATATCACTGTCCATTGTGATGTTTCACTGTGGACATTGTCATATGCCAGTTTGATAGACATCATCCAACCCCACTGCCTAAGTGTTTTTTCACAGTGCCTACGCTGAATGAACTGCTGTGGCACATTTTGGTAATATTTTAGGCCACATTTTTTTCCACATTCCAGTGTCTGAATATTTTTAATAGTTGTGAAAGGTGAATAGTCTTTGAAAGGTTGTACTTGCATTATCGGAAACTTATTTCCTGGACGGTTTATTGTCCAACAGAAGTAGTTATCGTGACAGGCCTAGATCCAATTGCATTTTCAGAAGCTCTTCCTGCTTGACGAGATTAAAATTCAAGGGGAAACACAGCTGTAACCTCTCACCTCCTCCTCCAGAAGTGGACAGTTTATTTGAACTTACACTTACAACAAGTAACTTTTTGTTGTAACTTGATGTAGATGCCTGCACTCTGCAGTCATTTTGGGATGTGGGATAATGGAAGTGTAAGCCTTTGGTCATTCCCTCACTGCCAGCTGATTAACAGGTCAGCTGTGGGAAAGCCCTCTGCCTCAGCTGACCGTGATCCAGAATCAGCTTGTGGACCTAAACAACGAACCAGTCAGTCAAGCAGACAGCCAGCGCGGGGACAGAGCAGAAAGGAATGTAACCCCCTCTGTCTTTCTCTCTGTTCTGCCATTGGCGGCGGTGAGAGAGCATGCAGGGGGAAACATTCCTTTGGTGGCCCATTATAGCCTGCTAGGCCAGTGGGAGGGGGCTTTTTTACTAAAGGGGGGCGGGGTATCCTGTTTTTTGCCCGACAGGAAAAAAAAAAAAAGAGTTGGGGGTTTGCAGGATTGCAGATGTGGTCTGTGCGGAGGAGAGGAGAGGGAGAATCCTCCTCGGGGGCAGAGTGTGCTCGCAGGGGAAGCCAGAGTTTCCAGCCAGTTACGATGCGGCGGAAGTCATGGCGCCAATCGGTGCTCCAAATATTTGTTTGTATAAATATTTTTTGGACACCACCACCCTGTGATTGATTGCACTTTGAACTCCCCTGCTGTGCTCAAAACAACATAGATGATTCCAAAGTGCAGACCTAAACGCACCGTCCAATCAGTCGAGAGATTGTAGCGTAGCATGTAGCCCAGGGCTGCTATTGACATTGGTTGGCTGTAGGCCTGAGTGTCGAGGTGGTGGAGCCTAATGCGTTTCTCTTTCAAAGAGATTTCTTCACGGTCTGTTTCTCTCCCACTCTTTGTTGCATTTTGGGGCAGAGAGGAGGACTTGGGTGCATCCGAATGTCATAGAAGCCATGAGTCCCTGGCCTGGATTCAGTTTATGGCTGACATAACCTCAACTCTCTCACTAATTGTGGCTGTGTTGTTCACAAGCTTACTTCTTGGCTATTGTGCAAAGTTATGAGGATTAGTAAATGGCATTTCCCCCTGATGAATTGAAATTGGCAACAATAGGAACTAAGAATTTCCTTTTGGTTGGCTGCCAGGCCAGTATGCATGTTGATGGTTTTAGCTTGAAGCTTAGGCACCCCTCCTTCATATGTCCTCAAACTGCTTACCAAAGGGTTTTAAAGGAATATACTGACTTTTTTTTTTTTGCAAATAAGCTCTTTGACATTGTGTAAAAACAGTTGGTTGCGGTTTCACCATCTAGTATTTCCGCTGACCTCTGCACTCTCAAAAGACACCGAGAGACACAGAGGAGCCTCGTGTGCTGAAACAGTTAGTTAAACATCATCATACTGATCATTTAGCAAGCAAAAATGCAAAACATTTGCTGATCTGTGAAACTTTGCATATACTTTTTATGTCTCTGTCAACTAAATATTTGAGTTTTTGGACAGAACAAGCAATTTTAGATGTCACCTTGGGTTCTGGGGATTTTTTTCACCAGTTTAAGATTAAATGACTAATGGAAAAAGTAGTCAAAAATGAAAATCATCATTAGTTCAGGGTCTCGGTCTCCTGACAGCGACAGCCTCCTCAGTTTCAAGTCTCTGGCAGTTAAATGTAGGGCTGCAACTAATGATTATTTTAATGATTAATCACTTACTCAATGAAATGTAGAAAATTACACCAAAAAATATCACCCCAAAAAAAACTGGGAAGGATTGTGAAGGTGTGTGGATCTGATCGGTGATGCAGGATCATCACTCAGCCAGACTCAGAGGTTTCACCTCCTACTAGAGCTCAGGAGGTTTATGCCTAGAGCAGATTGTGACATTTGTATATTTCAACAGAGAAATTGTGATTGTACTGATTGTGTAATGAACTGTGTGTCGATGTGTGTGTTCTAATGCAGACTCTGTCTTTGAGAAGTTGGAGGGGGAGTTGTTTGTGGCAAAGTAGCAGCAGCAGCAGCAGAAGAAAAGGATGTGTGTTTAGGTGTGGCGTGTGCTTGTGTGTTTAGATGCCTGTGTGTGAGGGGTGGGGGCTCCATTCTATTATGGGGTCGTGGGGAGGGGGTCGACTGCAGTTTGAAAGTGAGGTTTTTTCCCCTTTAGTTTCCAGCAGGCACATAGCTGTGGGTTTGTCTGCCTGAGGCTGCTGGTAAACACTGTGCAGTTAAACAAACACAGGCCTCACCTACACGGGTGGTGTGATTTCTCCTAAAGTTATATTGTTTTCATCATCATATATGGTCCATTTAACACACAGGGAAATAACCTGAGGAACATGATGAAAACAATACAGTATTGAAAAAGAGAAAGCAGCAGTTGAACTTGAGCTTGTAGTTCCTCATAAACAAACACCTCAGTGATGTTTAAATGGAGGGATTACAGTAACCTCATCTCACACCTCCACTGTTTGTAGGTGTCTAATTGGGAAGCATTCACTGCTGCAGGTTGTTTTTCAGAGAAACATGTTTGAGGCAGTAATGTAGAATCCTCTGCCTGAAAATCTTGATTGCATGAGATTGTTTAAGCCACTATATTTGAACTAACTTGCTTTGAGTGGCCCGAAGATAAATGCAGCCCATTCACAATAACCGCTGAAAGGTATGAAAAAATGAAGCATCATCATTTCCTTTGCAGGCATTCAAAATAATGACAGTCTAAAATTCAGCTGGTGTTGTGCATCCTCACTGTGTGACACTGTTACCTATCTTTGAATATCTCTGCGTCTCTCCTCTGTCTACATGGCTGCTGAGTGCAGATAGCGTTCATGCATGTATCTGTGAGGCTGCAGCCTCTCTACTGCGAGAGCACTCTGCAGGGCTCTGTATTTTTGGAAACACCACTTCAGAGCTCTGCTATCATCCTGCACCTGAACGAGAGAGAGAGAACGAGAGAGTTTAAATTCAATAAAAATTTGATCAGAAAAATAGAACAAGAAGCAAAACGCTGTTCTCACTGTTGCTATTTCAAACAGTCCTCGGCAGACATAAGCGAGGCTAATGCAGCGACTTGTTTCATACACCGAAGGCTATAGATAGATGTGCATTGCCTGCACCATTAGCAGAGTTTTTTTTAAAGGTCTTATGATAAAGCTTTATAAAGATGTATGCGGTTGTTCAAGGGCAAGCTAATGTGTGCAGTTTAGTGAGAAGATGTTATCTTGTATTATTGGTGTTCTTTCGTTATTGCAAAGATGGAGCTAAATGTAGTTCGGAAAGCCTCCTCCTTTCACATTTGATTCAACAGACCGAACATTGCAGAGACTTAAAAGAAATTTGTCATGACAGAACATTCACAATTTTTTGGACTGGGGTTAACTAAGGGGAACTTTGCTGATATTTAGTCAGTTTAAGGTCAGTTTGCCGGTCACAGGGAGTACTACGCAGCTTGAAAAATGTTGTATTTAGTCTTTTGTGGTTCGGGAGGATATTTGCCAAGTCTAACAAAAACATGCTATTAGTTGTGAGGGATGTACAAGATGCTGTCATGGGAAATGTAGGATCCAATGAATTTTGGAACTTGAATGATACCAGGAACGAAAAGACAGGATATCTCTGCGCCTACTGCTTTGACTTGGACCATTCCTTTTTTAATCTGTTTTGTAAATCTCCCAATTTAATTTAAGTGCACTACTAAACCCTTTAATAACCCTCTGCATTCCTAATCTTGAACTCAACTCCCTGTTCGTTGTCTTAATGCTTAAGAATACCTTTGTGACAAATTTACAGTACACAAACCTCTAAAATTTGCATTTTTGTACTTTTTTAAGAGCAGGTTTTGTTCATTTAATCGTGGAACAAACTTCATCATGTCAGCACATGTGTTGCCTGTGCGTATTGTCACGCTGTTTGAGGTTGTCCCCAATCTGGTCGTCCTCTGGAGGCCGGCGTGGCTGCACAGCAACATCTGTCAGAGTGAGACACACCACCGCCACTCACCCAGAGATTACACCCCAGCTCAGATGACCAGATTATATCCACATCTGACACATATCCAAGATGAATAGAAAGGTGGGAAATGATGCAAGTAGACACACAATATATATATGAAAGTGGCTGCTGCTTTATTATGCGGTTTGGTAGTGGTGAACAAATGTGATCAGCAGTATTAGGTCAGATTATGATCAGAGACACTTTCAGTCTGAAAAACACAAATAAAAGCTGTAATCTTCTATTAGAAATTAATTAGGCATAAGATATTAAATGTATCCCCCATTAAAATAGAAATCGTGTAGAATGAAAACTACAGTTTCAGTCTGATAAAGGAAGATTGAACCAGTTAAGAGTTGATTAGTGTTGATCAAAATTATGCAGAGCTGATTTATTTTCTCGTCTGTTTATTTAGTGCATTGTCAGTAGGGGTGTGCCAAAAAATCGATTCACATAAGAATCGCGATTCTCATTTGCCACGATTCAGAATCGATATAAAATGTCCCAAAATCGATTTAAAAAAA